>WSXT02214017.1:12422-32738 GCA_011762715.2 Neuroterus valhalla | reverse complement strand
AAAACATGGTGGTGTAAGCAAGTCAATTTTTCAAGGCCAGTAGGCTGAAGAATAAACGTTTATCTATCTATCTATATTTGCGCTTGTTTCCAATTAAGTTATATTGGCAAGTGTATAGAATATCTCCATACAAGTGGGAATGAATGGATGCGCACAGCTGAGATACGAGTAAGTTTAAAAAAAAATGGAAACGAGCAAAATGTAGCAGGTCAGACCTACAGTACATATTCTAGTGAATGAAATGTCACCTCATTCTTCTCATTTGGGTGTGATGCATAAGTGTGCAGGGAAACGAAATGGCGCCCACATGAAAAAAACCAGTTCATCCCTGAATGAACTACACAAAAAAATGTTGAAGTTGTTTACTTTTTGACAGACATTTCGCCTTTTTCGTATTGTCCTAACATTTATTGATGCAAAAATACAATGGAGAAAATTTATATTATGAAATTATTCAAAAATATGAAAATGGTGTTATTGGTTTTCGGTTATTTCTGGTACTTTTTTTAAAACTGAAAAAAACGTATATTTTGACATCTGTGAAAAAAAGGAACGCCTTCAGCCGCTGTCGGGAGTCGAACCCGAGTCTACCAATTTCCGGTTCTTATTACTTATTTCATATGCTTTTCTACGTTTAAGATATCACTTTGTAACAATGAAAGGTAACTTTAATGGAAAAAAAAACGATTTTGATGTACTCTAAAGTGTCTACAAAATGATGAATAGGTTGCGTTATTTAGATTTCATACTTGGTTTTTGGCCAAGATTTCAGGTCTCCCGGCCCGCCGTGCGTCTCTTGGAGCCTCCACCTACATCCCCTCGGTAGCCTTGGTTCTATCCTGCTCCACTCTTTGCCCTCTACCCACGTTTCTATCAGTCCAACCATATCAAATCCTTCCACAAACCTCCAAAAGTCCTCATCTTTCTTTCTTATCCCTGCTATATTCCAAAAGAGCACCTTTATCACTCCACCGCCCTGTTGTTCTTGTAACCTCCCATTTCCTACGAAATAAGTCCCTCTGCGCTTCTCTCTACTCCTCTTTCTCCCCATCCCAAACCAGCATTTTCTCCTCTATTTTAATTTTTTGAAATCCTATCTTCGCCGCTCTCCCTTTACTCCTCTCCCTTCTAGCTCTGTCATTCAGCAGTCTTCGAATTTCTCTCTCTTTCAACGTCAGATCGTGATCGATGTATACCTTCTTATCCTTAATCCTGCTTTTATTTCGCATTACCGCCAACTTATCTTGCCAGTTCTCCAACTCCAACGCCTTTACTTCATTCCCATTTTCCCCTATAGCCTCACTTTAGCCAGCTTGCCCTGAAGCTTCCCTATCACTTGTAGCAGCGCTAACACTTCCATCCGTTCTTCTCCGCTTCTCAACTTAAGCCCTCTTATCACGATATTATTTCTTCTAACCCTCTTCTGTCCATTCTTCACTTTATCGTCCTTATTCTTCCTCTCGTCACCACCGTCTCCTTTCCGTTACCACGCCCTTCCACTTTCTCCTCAATCATGCTCTATACCTTATCCCGGATACATTCATGCTCTCCTTCCACCCTGAAAACTTCTCTCAAACCTAACCTACCCTCTACCTCTACGAACCTTTTGTCTTTCCTTTCCATCCATACCTCAATATCCTCTTCCATCTGTTTTATCTAATCGTTTTCCTTCTCTACCAACACAGCCACTGTCTCTAAACCTTTTACTTTCTCCCTCAGATCTTTCATCTCTTTTTCCCATTTCTCTTCTCTAATCCTTATTTCCTTTTTCATATCCTTCACTTCCTCCCTGAGTGCCCTGATTTCCAAAATAGTTTCTTGCCTTCACGTTTCCCCCGATCCCTCATTCAAGCATTTTCCCTTTTCCTGTGCGCACCGCTAGACACCGAGCTAAGTGGCGAGTAGACTGTTTTCTCCCCGTCTGCCTCACTCCCAGCGCTCTCTTTATCACCCTTAGCCTAGGCCTCTGCCTACTCTTCAACCGGTAACTAAGCCGAGTACTGCCTACTCCATCCAACAGATGTCTCTGTACTCCGATCAAGAATATAGTTCGCTCGAGTCTCTCAAGAAGCACAGTGTCATGCATATATATTCGTCCTTGTTGCGGATAGAAGGTCGCTGTGCCTAGGGTTTCTGCTGAGTACCGTAACGAAAGCTAATAAGCAGTCGCGGACAATTGTTCAGAGGGTTTCGCTGGCCCTTCTTCGTGATTTCGTCGTGCATTTGGTCACTCATTTCACGGTCGTGAGACGTGGCCATAGGTGTGGTTTACCGCGGTTCTATCAGAAGCTTGTGTCACTTCCCTGAAGGACAGTTGCTATATACGTACATATAGCAAACCTCGATAATTCAAACCTCTATAATACGGATTTGAATTTCGATAATTCGAAGTTCGAGAATTCGAATTTTTCAATGATTCGAAGTATTTCATATGCATCGCCATGATGATATCCTCTGATTGAAAGTTGCGCCAAACGGAAGAAAATTGCTTACTTTTTCAATGAATCTGCTATCTTCAGCATGCTAAACGACCTTTTTTAGGGCCACGAAATTGATTTTACGTTAAATTACTTCTTGTTGATTTTACACTCCTTTATAACAGGTATCAATATAATTACAGGTAACTATATTTCCCCATTTCCCTGATTCCTCTCAACCTAATAGTACGGAGCGTTCAAGGAACCTTTATGGAACGTTTCGCGGACACCTTCAGAACATTACAGGAGAACGTTTCTGGAACGTCGTAATGTCCACCCTTGAGAACGTTTTGCTGGAACTTTCTTAATCTACAGTTGTTATTATCTTTGACAACAAACGTATCTGGTAAACCGTAAAATGTGGGTAAAGGTGGATGGGATTTTTGGGTTTTGAGTACCACGTATACTTCACCATAACACGATATCCATATTATGAAGCGACATTCATTTGTACCTATTTTTTTGCGGTTCAGTGCATATTTGTTATTAGTGATAGCAATAATAATCCCAGTGAAATGTACCTGAAACGTCCTAGTGAGACGTTCCCAAAGGCTGACAATAACCACGTTTCGTGTTTGAAGGCAGTCGTTCAGAGTTTTCACGTTTAAACGGGATTTTTCGGGCATTATGTATTCACTGGGAAAAAGTCACACTGCCTACATTGAGCGAACTTCAAGAGAAATTTGATTCACGTTCTCTGGGACGCATTAACGTATTTTGTACGTTCAAACGATGTCAAACTGTATATTGAGGCATACCATTTTATTCTTCCCAAGATTTCATCACGCTGCTAACAATAGATAAAAATCTTGTTTCTGCAGGAAGCCGCACGCGACTATCAACATTGTGCTACGTGGATCGATGGAATATAATTCTTGGGATAATGATGGTTATGCTGTAAATATTGTTAAATACAAAAATGATGCAGGCATTGAGTTTCAATTCCACGATTGTACGAAACCACGGATCACTTAATCAATGGGTTTTACAACTCAAACGAAGGATAGTTACAAATAATAAAAACTTCATTGTGTTGGGTATTGAGACAAGCTGTGATGATACTGGATGCGGTATTGTAGATTCCAAAGGAACAATTTTAGGAAACGCTCTTTGTTCCCAGCAAACGTTACATCTAAAGTAAGTATATCACTATACAGTTAGCACTAATTTCAAAAGCGTTTTAAAGTTTTATCGTGCGTCTAATGAATGGAATGGTGTGACTTGTAAATGTCCATCACATTTCCACCGTATTTCAGAAACCCAAGACATCTTCCAGAGGTACTTTGTGTAATTTTCAAAAATATTGGATGACATACTTAACCCTAGAACGGAAACGTGGGGTTCCACGGCATCACAAACAAAGTTCAAAGTACGCTCAATCTTGTGAAATCTTGATTTTTCTTTTCATATTTACCAAATTATTCAACATTTTTTAAAAATTAACGTAAATTTATCATTACCATTGTTTTCTACACTAAAAACGGAAGAAAACGCGTTATTTTAAAGGTATTTCACTGCACACAGAAAGCTACGGTACAAGTTTAAGGTGTAGCGGAACCCCAGGTTTCCGTTACATGATGAGTTAATCTACGTTTCCGTTCCAGGGTTAAAGCCCTTGAATGCCACATGGGGTCAAGAGTACCCCAGCTTATTCTCCACGAGCTGTACTTCCGAGGCTCGATCTGAAATCAGAATGATGGCTCCATCTTTCTGTAGTTAAGATGTCAAACTATCGTTCCATGCAGTGAGGGACGGTCAGTGTCTCATGGAGTGGCGTAGCAAGCGGACGGAATACAGAGTGGGGTCAAAAGTACCCCGCTGTGTCATTTACGTTAATTTCAGTCTTGTGATTTGTGAATCTTTTTTGTGCATTTATTGGAAAGAACTTCAATATTCGAGTCGTACGTACTACATTTGAAGCTATAATAAATTTTTTTGATTTGATTTTCAATGTTTATTCGATATTTCAGATGCCGCGAACTTTACGAAATCGGACGTTACCGGCATTAGCCACGGTTCTCGATGATGAGCCGCCAGCCATCGACGAAATCACATAAGATGAAGAAGATCGTTGTTCAGTACAAACTAGTTCTGGAGATGAATATGTTCCAGTGGGTAAAAGTGGTTCGGAGATGATGGAAGTCGATGAAGACGATTTGGAGAACGCCAGTTTGAAGTGGCGTCTGTTAGACTGTCACTTGTGACGATTGGTTTACAACGATTCCTTTGATTGATCGCTTTGTTGAAAATCCATTCAATTTGACTGTAGCTGGTACAGTTTGCAAAAATAAGGCAGAAGTTCCAGCACAGATGAAATTAGCATTGGAGCAAGTTCCACATAAGAGCTTTGTTTACTTGAAGAATATGATATTACTTTCTTTTACACCAAAAAAAACAACAAAATTGTACTTGTAGCTTCTCCTTATTGTGAATCTTCAGAAATTACCGATGGGAAACCTAACGTGATTTCACACTACAAGAAAACAAAGGGCGGAGCAGACTGTTTTGATCAACTCTGCCACGCCTATACAACAGCGATGCGAACAAACCGTTGGCCGATGCTTTTTTTTTGGGTATGCTCGATCAAGCAGCCGTGAATGCTCGTATTTTATTTAGATGCTTCAAACGCAACACGAAAAACGATGATTCTCTCACGGCATTCGATTGTCTGCAAGAATTATCGATGCATTTGCTAAAACCGCATTTGCTGGGAAGAGTTTCGGTACCCAGTCTCCGAACTGACTTACGCTTAGGTGTAAAGATGATTTAAGAACTCACAGAAGTGACCGTAGCCGACGAAGAGAGACCTCATCTCGCAAATAAAGCTAGATGTGGTTTATGCAGGCGTCAAAATAACTGAAAAACGAAAGAACAGTCTCCTTCTTGCCACCGCGCAATGTGCCACAATCATCGCGTATACTTGTGCGTTGAATGTGCCGGTACCGATTGAATGTGCCGGAACCGATTGGAATGTAAATAGTAATGGAATCAATGTATTAAAAACATATTACATTCATAAAATATTACTTTTGCACAACTACAGTGACTTATTTCATGGTTTGCAAAGTACCAAACATTGTTAGATACAGTATTTGTATGCGTGAAAGTTTTCGAAAATTTCTGTCATTTTTCTTCAAAATAATAAAACTTTTTGAAAAATGTCTGGTCGGCATTAATTTAATTTCAAACTTCACTATTTTATACATGTAACCCTGAAAGATTAATGGAAAATTTCGAAAATTGGAAAAGTTATGCACGACAGAAAAAAAACCCAAAATTGATAAATTTTTTTTCCCATGATTTTTTTCAATATGTAAAAATAAATTTCATGTTATAGTGACCTTATGGCATGATGAAAAAAATTCTAAACTGCATGTGAAAAAATGATAAGGTCGAAATAATCAAAACTTTCAGACTTAATGCTAGTTTTCTCGGCTGGGGTACAAAAGACGCCATGTGGCAAGTATGCGACTTTTAAGACGTGTGGCATTTAAGGGTTTTGAGAGAAATCAGAACCTTCAGTTGTTAGTAAGGTTCTTGACTGTAGAATTATTGACTCATCGTGAAACAGAATTCCCTCCTCATTAGAAAAAGTTCGATAGGATGATCAATTATAAAAGTCAATTACGAGAAATTGAATACATGCTTATCCTCTCTCATGTCCGTTACCATGATGGAATCTTGAACGTTTTGCTTCCCTCATTTGCTTTTATAAAACAACAAATTTTCATTCTATTATACCATAAATCTTTGGTACACTTCTCGATATGCGCTTTAGAATTTCGAATACGAAGGTCGAAATTGTTTCTCACTCAAAAAATCCCATAACTTTCGAACGCGAATTATAATTCCTAGAAAACATTTCATCCATTGTTATTTCAAGATTATATTTGTGCGAGAAACTCTTTTTCATACGTGAATTTGAATTTAGATTTGAAATGTTATAATTTTTGGTTGAAAATGACTTTGAGAGTGCCATAGTGGTGTCGCATTTCCAACTGCTCAATCTTCAACTTTATGAAATGATAAGTATTACATTTCCAAAAAACAATATCACAGCGATTATTCTAGTTCATTTCCAAATATTTAATCAGGATTTTCAATAAATATTTTATTCAGATTTTAGTTGGTTTTCTATCGGATTCTAGTTGGATTTTTTTCGAATCCCATCTCGTATCAATTTGAATTTGATTAAGGATCCCTTGAAATATAATTAGAATTCAAATTGGATTATCATCTTATTTGGATTTAACTTATATTCTTTTTTAGGAAAATTTCAATTGTATTTGTATTTCATCCAGTTATGAACTCTAACTTTATTCGTGTTTCGTTTCTATTCAACCTAGATTTTGTTCGGATTTTAGTTGGATTTTATTCTGATTTCATTTGGATTCCATTTAAATTACATTTAGATATTTCCCGAAAACCAATACTGACAGAGTACTTGGTCATTTCGGAGACCCTAAAACGAATGGGAACGGAGATAAATTGATCAGTTTATGCTTAGAAAATGTTTTGTTTACTACAAACACTTGGTTCAGGTACAAAACAATACACATGTATACTTCTTGCAGAGGCGAAAGCCATAGTATGATCGACTTTGTTGTAGCTATCTTATAGGTATAGTTTCAAAAATCAACCTAGGTCAAGGATGGAGGAGAAGGAAATATATTGAAAAATCGAAACAGACGCAAGTAATAATAGAGAATCTGCAAAAATCAGGAGTACAAATAGTATAACGTGAAAAGTTGGATAAATATTTAGGGCATCACAAAGAAGATTTGAAGACATAATTAGGCAACAAAATTGTAGAGGGTGCAAGGATGGAATCTTTAAGAGTAAATCGGAAGTGTGTGGTACTGCGGCTATAGGAAGAAAGTCTAGTTATGCGTTGTGGAATGACGAAATACGCGTGGCAGTTAATGAGAGAAGAAGCATACTCGAGAATGTTGAATATTAGAGGTCTTAGCGATAAGGAAAGGACTAGGGTGATAGGTGATTATAGAGGAAAGCAAATATACTTGTAAAAGAAAGCAAGGATAAAATGAAAATGGAAGAAGAGACGAAAATGCAAAACGATTTTGAAGAGAATGAGAAATTATTTTGGAAATGTGTTAAGAAGACCAGGAAAGAAAAACCACCACCGAAGTAGTCGGAATTAAGAATGCTGATGGTGAAATATAATGGGATTCGGACAAACTTGAAGACTGTAACAGGGATTTTTTCGAAAACTGTATAAAGGTTAAGCCATGGAGCGTTAAAACAGTGACACAGACAAGGATACGTTAGATAATTCCGATTTGGTAGGCGGAAGCAGAATCGGTATCGAAGACATGATTTATGTAATCAAAAAACTAAAGCTAAACTAAAGCTAAAACTAAAGCTTCTGGTGTGGATGGTTTTGTCAAGGTAGATGGATGAAAACTTTGGGAAGTCCTTGAATAAAATGGGGTGACTGGATGACTTCTCGAAGCAATGTAAGCAATATATGATCGTAGCAAAGCAGACTGGATACCAGCATGAAGAGCATTGGTCTCGAGATTTGAATACAAAATTTATTGTGTTCGGAAGTGAAGATGCGAAAACAAAATTTCCGCGAAGTGTGGGATTTGGATTTTGTCCTCGTCCACTTGGAGTCCTTTTTTGTTAATTTTAAACCTAAGGCACCTAATTTCTGAGCAGCCGAACTCGCATTTGTTCGGACTGATCGTCAAATTTGCGTAATTAATTTTGTCCAGTACGATGTTAAGGTATTTTAAATGTTCTTTGAAGTTTTGAGGCACAATAACTATGTCGTCTAAATAGCAAAAAATGTCAGGTTTTAAGTCTGGAGTGATAATTTTGTCCATCAGTCACTTTTGAATTGATACATACTTTTTCCAGGGACTGTGAACGCTGTGATTGATTTGGAACTTTCTTCTAATGGATATCTGTCATAAGTGAAATCGGATAAAGATCCTTTTTTGTGATGTTATTTACCTTTCTAAAATCTAAGGAAAATATGTAGCCTTTACCCGGTTTTACTATCATGACAATCGGGTTAGACCAATCTGAACAAGAGGGTTCTATTAAGTCTGGTTCTAATAATGTACCTACAGTATGATAAATCATTTCCTTTATTTTTGGGATCACGTGACAATAGCGCTGTTTAATAGGGCTGTGGCCCTGGACATAAATTTTATGTTTTGTCAAATGAGTGGCCCTATGCTCTTTTCCCTGGTGTATTTCTATCCTATTTTCTAATAGTGTTTCTATTTAAGATTGCTGACTTTCGTTAAGCTCAATATTACCGTCGCAAATCTCCCAGGAACTATTATCTTGTTCGCTCAATTTTCCTAAATTATCAGAAATTTAATTTAATCTAATAGCTTTATTCTTTGAATAGATCTATTTATTTTTATTGTCAATGTCGGCTATTTCAATTTATTTTTGTGGTTCCTTATTTTTTATCGGATTGGTGAACCTTTTATTTAAAAGAGTCCTCGGTGCTCGTTTCGTTGCAAGTGTCTTAGGTGGGGGTGCTCTCTAGGGGTTGAAATCTATTTGAGGTCGGGATGCTCATCAGGCTTGGGATAATTTTTGCAGGGTTTGTTCTGTGGGTTTGGGTGGTTTTAGATTTTTGGGATCGGATTCGCGGTTTCAAGGGGAATCCCACTATCTTCTAATTTCCAAATGTTCCTATTAGGTTCCCTTGTGTTCTTTAAATTTATGCTACCTTCGAATTTTGGTTTCCTGTCTACTTCGTTTTTCTCATTCTCAATTTCTAACTTATCCCTACTATTTACAGTTGTGTCATTCTTATTCCTGATTTGTGAATTATCCCTATTCTCTATAGTTCTGACCTCCTTATTTTCCTTAACTTCAAGGTCTGGTATTGGGTGTGGTAAGGAGTTTGGGTTGGCTTCCATAGGATAGCGGGGGGGGGGGGGGTACCTTGTAGCCACGAAGTCTCTGAGTCATAGTCAAGGGTCATCCGCAAGAATTTTATCATATCTGTGCCTTAAATGCCTACGGATTTTGATTTCGGGACCAACCTGAATATTGAATGCTTCACTTTTTTGGCGATAGTAATTGGGATCACGACTAGTCCAAATACATCGACTGTTTCTCCGTTTGCTACCATCAATTTATTTGGAACGGGTTTTAAAATGGAAATTCTCAGATTTTTCATTTCTTCCAGCAATTCCTTGCTCACATATGATTGTGTGGCACCTGTATCGACTGAAATTCGGAAAAGTTTTTTTAGAATTTTATCATCAGATGAAATCGCGTTTCAGATATTTCATCTTTATCCGGATTCAATATTTCTGGCGTTCCGGTAATAGGTTGCGACATTTTTCGCTTTAATACCCGCCCTTCCAGTTTCCCTGGTTAAACGCATAATATGTACATTCTCTTTTAAAATGACCCACTAATCCGCAATTATAACAATTTTGCTCATTTGTTGTATCCTTCGAATTCGAATTTTGGGAATTAGAATCCTCGTTTCTACTCGATTTCCTGTTTGGCTTGTTTTGTTGATTTGAATGAGAATTTCCCGGTTTTTGATTTTTATTTCCATAATTTATTTTCGGGAATTTTGTTTTTATTTGTTTCTATAGTTCCCCGAACTGTTTTCCGCTTTTGTCACTGGGAATTCGATCATCGGTTGGTTTTGTTCTTGGTTTGAGCCTAATGCCATTTGGCTAAACATTTGTAGCATCTGGTTGTAGGGGTTAGATGGGTATCTTTGGTAATGGGTTGGAAATCTAGGTTGGTAATTTATTAAGGATCTAGGCTGAAAACCAGGTGGGAATCCAGGTCTGAAATTTGGTTGATAATGGTTTTGAAGAGGTAGGAATGGAAATCCGAATTGGAGAACTGGCTACCATTCCTTTACACACCCTATCACTACCTTAGTAGTAAGCAAGGGAGACCTACAGCTTAAGGTGGGTTCCGAACCACCAAGAACCCCAGCCCCAAGTACTTAGAGTAACCTTTTTCTCAAGAGGTACCGGCACCACGACTTTCCGGAGATGAACACTCCCTCGCTAGGCAAGTGTTCACCGCGTGGGCCGCAGAAGGTCTTCCAGACTGCAAGGCGGGAACCGAATCCACAACCAGCCGGCGTGGGTCCAAAGCGCATGCCTTAGCCCCCACAACCAACTGGCCACTCCTATTATGCTTATTTTTATTTTTGTTCTGAATTCTTGGTCCGTAATTTGTAAGACTTGACCTTGAATTTTGGATTTGGCTAGCTCAGTTTTCCATTCTTTTCTCAAATCTTCCATTTCTTCGAAGCTGTCCAATTCATTCCGTTTAATGTACATTTTATATTCTATTCGAAGGTTCTCATAAGCTCTACGTAATTCCCATTCGCGATTTTTTCTCGGATATAATTTTGTGAAAAGTTTTTTTTTCTCTATCAGGTATGAGTGAATGTCTTGAATTTTTCTACAAAAAGTTAAATAAATATCAAAAAAGCAGATGGATGGAAAATTTTCTCTCCGATTTCATTAACCGAAAGGATACTCTGCAAGCTCTGATGGATCTGGAAGTCGGGTTGAGCCGGGCAACTCAAATTTTCTCTGGATGTTTGCTTCATTTGGTTTTATTTTATCCAGGGCTCGGAACTGCTCAATCTTCAAAAAATAGTAAAATAGTAACCATACTTCTCTCCAAGAAGTAACCAAAAAGCAACGATAATTTTGAAAAAAAGTAACCAAAAAGAAAGCATTGATGTAAATAGCACAATTTCATATTTTTAACATTTTTAAGACTGTTTGCGCTTCTTATTACTAGTAGCAAAATCTTCTATCCATCGATTCTTGCGTTTTCAATGGACTTCTGCAGTTCTTCGACCTGCTTTCTTGCATTGTCGTGAGAAATTTCATTAGCTTTGGCCCCTTCAAGCATCTTCAAGATTATTCTTACAGATAGTCCTTTCAAGTCTGCTATTCGACTCATCAAATAACTCATCGAGTCTTTTTTTTCTCTGTGTCTTCATCTCTTTTCTTTTCTGCTAATTTTTTTTCATGTCTAGCAATATGTTTTCTCTTTCCATACATTTTTTCACTCCTTTCCTATTCTATTACCTTCCTTTTTTCATCATCTTTCTTCCTCAGCTTCTTTTATTTTCAGGTTTTTCAGGTATTCATTATACTTTCTGTTGCCACATGAGCCACGTTTAGCAGTTCTTGGGTGACAAGAATGTTTTGAGGTTTATTATTGTATAGCTTTAATACTTCATTAATTATCATGACTGTAAGTCAGCACTTACTGTAAGACAGTAAGCGCTGCTTTGACGACTTTCGTCACAGTTAGAAACATGAAGGTGCCTATGTCGTTTTCTTGGCAAAAAACTGAAGTCAGTATTCATCATTTCGCCAATTGTCTTAATCTTTTTCATCAGAAAGCACCTAAAGGAATTTTCATTCATCTTGTAGTAGCCTTGTGAAGGAACAGTGTTTTTTCCAATTCGGAAACTTCTGACAGCTCACCTTTGACTTTGCGATCAATAATGACTTCCTTTACGGGCAGAAGATTTTCTGTGGAAAACGGACTCTTGAGCGTCATTATCTTACAAGCTTTACCGATTAGAATCTCATAAAAACAGAGGATAGTTGTTCGTGCAGCATATGGATGAGAGGTTCTTCTCTTTGAAACTAATCTGTAATCTGCCTAAAAATCTGAGCACTTGAAACAATGAATAATACTTCGGCCTCATCAGTAGAATTTTCCAGAAACGTTACAATATTCTGGTTTCCAGCGGGCTCCATCGTCAACCAGCATGAAGAGATGTGTTCTGTTAAATGTTTATCATCTAAATCTCTAAAGTTTCCACTCACTTATCCTCAACCGAACAGGCAACTAACAAAGATACACGTTTAAAGTATATAAAACACATCTTTATTAAGAATAGACTAATCCTACTACATACCCTTTTGGGCTCGATAAATACCATTCTTAGAGTTCGGACTAGCAAACGTTGACCGCACTACGCATCGGACTTTTCCCACACACGACGGTTCCTTTCTTTATCGTTCAGCGCTCGTATGACTTCTTCTTCTTTGTTGCTTTGTTGCTTGTGGCCTGTTGAATCAAAAAGCCATGTACTAATCCAATGATGTGCGTAAAATTCCGTTAGAACCATAATCCTCTTCAACCTCCTATTGTATTGGCCTTTACTAGCCATGCAAGCCCATGTCCAATCCACTCCATTAACATCCATACACCGCTCGTATGACGACTCAGGGACTGACCCCGTTAGTCCCCCCACTCTTCTCGTTCAAACCCTTATTTCAGTCTGCGTTTTCCGTTCCCTCAAATAAGGCGGTATATTTTAAAACTAAATATAAATCTTTAGCACTCGGTCATCCTGAGAAGACTGCTCGTCCTCGAGCACCGCATACAAAAAATAAAATTAAAGTGACTCTTTAAAACGAAGGTTTACAAATCAAGGAACGAAACGCTTCGGTTTACAGCTGATTTGCAAACTTCTACGCAGAGGTTTATGTTCAAGCGGTGTTACGTTATTTTTCTCCTGTTCCTGATGTATATCACTTGGTGGAGTTTCGTCGACCAGAGACTTGACTTCATCATCTTCTAAGCTTGCTTCTGAACCGTTATCACTAATTTCCATTGACGGGGGCTGGCATGTGCGGTAGAAGCATATCGATGCCCTCGGCCATCCAAACGAAGATTTACTACCCCGTACGTATCACCTGGGAGGACTCTAGAAATCACCAGAGGACCTCTGAAACGTTTCTGCAATTTGGTAGACTCACCAGTTTGTGTGGGTGCATCTTTCATTACGACCACATCACCAACAGAAAACTTGACATTTGGTGTGTGACCCTTATCGTAGCGTTCCTTGTAACGAACCTGTTCATCTAAAATTCTTTTTCGGGTTGATTCTTGTAAAATTACGGGTTGGTTATACCTGTCGTCGCTCTTGTCAGTAAGCTTGCCAATTTCTCCCTTAGAGTGTCGATTCATGAATCCAAATAAGAGTTCGAAAGGACTCTTCCCGGTTGTTTGATTCGGAGAAGAGTTCAAGTCCCTCTGGACTTCTTTCAAACGTAGATCCCAGTCCGTTCCTCTAGAATGCCGGATGCTGGCCTGAATCGCTGGTATCAACGTGTTATTGGTCCGCTCGACCATCCCCTTAGCTTGTGGGTGGCAAGGTGAATTCAACGTATGATGAATTCCGTGTTGAGAGCAAAATTCTCCAAACGCATGAGACGTGAAGCAGATGCCTCGGTCAGTAATACACCTTATTGGCGATCCGAAATCCAAAATGAAGTCTTGAAGAATTTTAATCACACTTGCTGCGCTAGGGCCTCTCACTGGACGCATGAAAACAAATCGGGTGAGGTTATCAGTTGCTACTAGTATGTGAGTATTTTTTCTGGCCGTAGTAACGAATGGTCCCTCGTGATCGAGGTGCACCACTGCGAATGGACGCTTTCCAGGAGGAATAGGGTGTAACTGACCCGCTTGGCGACCTGTTTTGACCTTGGTCAATAAACACTGTAGACAGCTTTACACATGCTGTTTTACGTACCGTCTCATGCCAGGAAAAAAATAAAACTCCCGTAATTTCGACACTGTCCGTTCCACGCCAGTGTGGCTTTGCAAGTTGTGGTAACGAATAATCATACTTTCACGCAACCGCGTTGGAATGACATACAATAGATTCTTATTTTCGCGCTTATACAAAATTCCGTTTCGCAGAACATGATCTTTTACTTCGTTTATCTCCTGTTTAGTGCGATCTTTCTCGGATTTCTCAAGGATCGCACGTTTGATTTCAAGCTTTCCGTCAACAAATTGATAGGTGATAATTTCGTCTTCCGGGCTAATAATCGCAAACATTCCACGTGTACGTTCTTCCATTTCTAGATGACACTCCAGTTCATCCACTGGTGCGCAGCTCAAAGCGTCAACGTGTGGTAATTTTTCGCCAGCTCTATGTTGGATATTTATATTAAATTCGCTAAAAAGATTTCCCCATCGAATGATTTGCGGGGTTTTTCGTCTTTTGGGTATTCAACTACAAAAGAGCTTGACAATCCGTGACTATTGTGAATTTAATGTTAATCAAATAAGATCGCAAACGAGAAACGGCCCACACAATCGCGAGAAGCTCGAGCTTACTAGAATGGTAATTTTTCTCAATTTCGCTTGTCCTACGGCTAATCGCATACACTGGATGATAATTGTGATCAGACGCTTTTTGGAAGATCATCGCTGCAAGGCCTAACGCACTTGCACCGGTGTGCAATTCAGTCTATGCAGTCGGGTCAAAAACTCTCAAAACAGAGTAAGAGGCGATTCTCTGTTTCTATTCATCAAACGCGAGTTTACAACAGCCGTTCCACTCGAACGTGACATTTTCTTTTAGTGATGCATAAAGCGGGTCCGCAATATTTGCGAATTTATAAACAAAACGTCTAAGGAAACCGACTAGACCAAGAAATCGTCTTAACTCATGTACGTCAGTGGGAGTTGGATAGTCAACGATCGCATTAACTTTTGATTCAGTTGGAGCAATACCATCCTTAGTGATCATTAATCCAAGATATTTGACTTTTTCTTGAAGAAAAGTACACTTGGCTAAATTTAACGTCAATTTCGCTTTTCTCAGCGCATTCAGAACAAGAATCAATTTCTCTTTAGGATCTGGCCAGTCTTTACCCGCGATTAGAATATCATCAATATAAAAAAGCACACAATGATCTTTAAGCGGTTGTAGAACCTTAGACATTAGTTTCGAAAAATAGAAGGGAGCATTTACTAAGCCGAATATCATTCGAGTAAACTCTCCCGAATCGTCCGGAGTAATATAACCAGTTTTCTGCCGATCCTCTTTAGCGAACGGGACCTATAAATAACCATTGGCAAGATCAAGTGTTATAAACAATTTCGCGTCGTATAACATCGCTCAATGATCATCCAGATTTGGCAACGGAAAATTAATCCGTTCAGTCTGGCTATTTAACTTTCGAGTATCAACGACCATTCGCGGTTCACCATTTACTCTCTTAACTAACAAAACCGGGCTTGCATAAGAGGAATTCGTTTCGGTTGGAATTCCTGCTTCTTTCATTTCCTTAATTATATTTTTAAGTGTTTCGCGCTCTTTAATACTCGCTGAATAAGCTTTGTTACTTACCGGCTTACTTCCGGGCTTCTCGATTATCCGCATTTCTATCAAGTCAGTACAGCCTAATTCTGAAATATTTTTCGATACAACATCGCGGTACTTATTCATTACACTCAATAGGTCCACTAAATCTTCTTCGTTTTTGTAATTATCGACATGTAGATCTTCCATGGTGACGGGTTCACTGGAAACCGCTGAAATTTTTCCTCCTTCGATGATCTCTTTCTCGGCGTTGTTGAATTTCAAAACTGGCAGAACATGACTGTTACCCGCACTCAAAACACTGATAAAATCCACAAAATGGGCCGGAAATTTCACACCTATGTTTGAGGTGATGACCTCAGGCACAGATTCAATCACATTTACACTGATTAAATAATTTTCCAGATTCTCGGTGAACATCAGCTTATCACCTTCTTTGTAATAGATCACTCGTGAATGATCCGTAAGGTTACGACCCACAATCACGTCTAACGCTTGAGCGTCGTCAGGCACTACACGAAAACCAACTTTCTCAAGGAACACACCGTCCACTGATACATGCAAATACACAATTCCAGGTGAAATTGTTTTATATTTTTGTGAACCAAAGCCTTGAAATGTTACACAATCACGTATCATCTGAAGACCTTCTGACAAAACCACCATAGCTTTGATGGTGCAATCAGATGCTCCAGGATCCACTAACACATCACGTACTGCTCCGTCCAGCACAGCCTTTTTGATGTATTTTTGTATGGTCGGGTCACCGCTAACACCAATTAAATTCACTTCCGCTTTCTTATCTGCCATCGGGACAGTGCAGTGCCTTCGTGTGTGTTCATTTCCGTGGCACTTCAAACACTTGAGCTCTCTCCATGGCTCCGCACAGTCCTTTGAGATGTGACCATACCTGTTGCAATTATAACACTTTAACTCTCCTGTTTGGTTTTTCAATGGTGGTCGGCGGTCGGGATTCTTACCATCCTGTTCCTTTTTCGTATTAGCCGTCGAAGATGGTTTATTCGTCCCCATGTCGGATATTTTATCTGAAGTCGCATTAAAATCTTTTCGAGCTCGAATTCTTTCAGTACGCTGTTCATCAAGACGTTCATGTTTCAATAAATCATGATACATATCATCAAGGTCGATATGATCGCGACCTGACATGGCTGAACGAGATTCTCGAGACCACAACCCGACGAGGACTTGCTCTTTTGTGTCGGACTTATTTAAATTCACGTCGTAACATAACTTCACCTTAGCATGAAAATATGAACTTACCTTTGAAAGCTGTTTCGAACTCTTTCCAAGATTTCAGGTCCGATAATCGTACTTGGAGTTATTCTTGAGCAGCGCCCTTCAAATGATTACGTGAAGTTTCCAGAACGAAAGACTCCGGCTATTGATGCAATTCTTTCATACTTCGGATTCTATTCAACCACTCGCGAGCTTTTGCACTATCACCTTCACCATCGAAATCACTAATATCTTTTGACAGGTCCGGCATAATGCGGTACATCGGGGTGGGGATTGAATTTGCGTTCTCCTTTACCGGTATATTATTCCTTTGCACTGATAGCTCCATAAACATTCGCTCCATCAGTGCATCACGACGTCAACCTTCTTCAAGCAATAGGGATAACAAAGACGGCTGTGTCACTCCTCCTCCTTGATTCGACATGGCCGCTTCTGGAAGTTGTCTCTTGTCCGTGCCGGTTGGTGTCGCTCCTTCCCGGTGGAAATTTACAGGAACCCCGGACTCAGAATGGGCCCGTCGAACATTGCCACTCTCACCTTCCTGAACTCGTCCAGACTCAAGCACTCCTGAATAATTTGCAGGACCAGCGTGTATCTGCTGTCTGTAAAAGTTTTCGAAATCCTCCGCATTGTAGTTCTGATTTGGTCTGAAATTATCCATAACGGCGTAGTACAAACGACTTTCAACTCGAGGACAATGGCTGATGCAATCTCGACGCGACGCTACGTTGCAAAACGCAATCAATCAAATGCCCGGTTTCAACACTTAACCGGTCTCCAAAATCGTCAGAATTTACGTAGATAATCTCACTCCTGATATGTTAAATGTTTATCCTCTAAATCTCTGAAGTTTCCACTCACTTATACTCGACCGAAGAGGTAACTAACAAAGAACACACGTTTAAAGCATATAAAACACATCTTTATTAAGAATAGACTAATCCTACTACACACCCTTTTGGGCTCGGTAAATACCGTTCTTAGAGTTCGGACTAGCAAACGTTGATCGCACTACGCATCGGACTTTTCGCACACACGACGGTTCCGTTCTTTATCGTTCAGCGCTCGTATGAAGACTCAGGGACTGACCCCGTAAGTCTCCCCACTCTTCTCGTTCAAACCCTTGTTTCAGTCTGCGTTTTCCGTTCCCTCAAATAAGGCTTCCCTCAAATTCTAGACTTCTGGTTCATATATTGTTTGTTTTAGCTGCAGATGATTTGAATTTTCGGTTTTTTTATAACATTTTCGATGTTCAAATGGAAAACGGTTAATCCTATAAGAAAAATAGTGAGAGGCGAATTCATACGACTTTGCATAATAATTGAAAGATAAGATGAGCGGAAATATCAAACGCTTTATTAGGAGAGAATCTGAATAAAGTAGATATTTTTGAGAAGAACAATTTCTCTTCGCAACATTGTTTCTATATCACGCAATAAGTCTAATTTTGCCTTTTAATATTTCTTCTTATCTGCTCTCATAGTTTGACCGGAAAATGGCATTCTTTTAATTTTACATTATTATTTTTAATCAAGAGGTGTAAGTTTTATGTCCACGTTTTATGTACACCTTTTGGAAAGGATGATTGGATTGGATCCTGCTTGGTCACACTTTTTTAATGCCTAGGATGACACTTTTCTGCTCAGACTATGCAAGATGCAAAAGAATATTGGAGAGCAAAATGCTAATTTCATCAAAAATGAAACATTCTATTATGAAGCAAAGAAATGCGAGATAGGAAGAAATATTGTGGGAAACATTGTTTATCTCAAAAAGATCTACTTATTTATCGTTTACTATTTTTTGATGAAAAGTTCAGTTTCAGTTTTCATCTTGTTAACGCATTTGGAAATATTAGAAATGTAATGATACGGACAAACTCGCAGAGACAAGAAGGAATTTTTAGAAGCAAAATTGTTGACCTTAGAAGGTCTACAAATGTTGATCGAAAGTTGGTCGAAAGTTTTCCATCACGTCAGGATTTTGAGATATTTGAGATTATGTACTCAAAAAATGTTATATTTCTGAGGTTATGTACAGGCCGTACAACATTTTTCCGGTCTATTTTACAAAAGGCATCGGTTATTACTACCATTACCCTTCAAAATTAGCCCTTAGACGGCCCCAACCGCTTTTTTTTCGCAAAGTTACGGCCATTTTGAGTTTTGACATATATCTGCACAATGCTGGAAAGCCATCTTGGAAATTAACGTGAATGCCCATAGCATTGTGCAGATATATGTCAAAACTCAAAATGGCCGCAAATTTGCGATAAAAATCGATTGTAGCCGCATTCAAGTGCTGATTTTGGAGGGTAGTGGTAGTACTAACCGATGCCTTTTTGTGAAATAGACCGAAAAAATGTTGTAAGCCCTGTGCATACCCTCAAACATATTAAAAAACCCCCCATTTTTGAGTACATAACCTCAAACATCTCAAAATCCTGACACGATTGAATACTTCTGACCACGGATTCGAATTCTACGCAAACAATCGCTTCGGAAATGTTTCCTCGCTTTCCAACAACGAACACAACCCCATTATTTGCAGACATTATTTTTGAATGAGACCCATTGTTTTTGTTTCCATCGTGATAACTCTTTTTAAAAGATGAAACATTTCATTTGACAGCCAAACTATGTGAGATATGAATATCGATCGCGAATATTGTAATAAGAATATGTTCTTTAATGCCAATGAAACCTTAAGTAAATTACTTCTAAAATTCTCCCTATCAATAATCAAAGCAAATTTAATAATCTTCTCAAAAGTAGAAGTGTTCAATAGGCCTGCAATATTTGCGACTCTGTATAATTTCACTATGCTGTAAATGCGATGGAAATGTGTCCGCGAAGCAGGCAGATTTTTACAAATGCGTTATCATAATTTTGAAAAAGTGCATGTATCATCAACAAATTATCAGCAGTGAATTTTTAGATCATCTTGAGATGGACAATTTTCTCTTAGATCTTGCATAGTTCCGCTGAAAAGTGAAATTTTATATTTCTAGAAACATTTTTGACGGTTTAAACAGAAACTATGCATCTAACCCGAAAAATGGTGTGAAGTGAATTGGTAATTCTTTTTAAGATGAATTATTTGGCCAGAACCGTCGAGACTTAGAAGGGTCTCAAAATGTGAAGATCTGAAGCAAATTGACAAAGACAAATTTGACATAAAACTAATACCTCCTTATTCAGAATAAGCATGTAATAAGAAAAAAGTCCATCAACGAATTATTGAAGACTTTTCATTTATTCATTAATTAGTTGATCTTTTTTTGATTAACTATAATGATTTTTTCAAAGGTGTGTACTCCACGTGAGAAAGTGAAGATGATTAGATCTTATCCCAGAAATGTGATCGAGGAGGGGGGGGGGGGGGATGACTCCGTCGCCCCCCCCCCTTAAACCGCGCCCGCCATCAACTAATCACTTCTTTTTCCCATGACCA
>WSXT02214017.1:0-12412 GCA_011762715.2 Neuroterus valhalla | reverse complement strand
TTTAAAGGGGTGTTTCCCACGTTGGAAAGGGAAAAAAAGTGGTTTTTTTCCCCGAAATGTGAGAGGGGGGGGGGGGGGGGATGACTCCCTCGCCCCCCCCCCCCCCTGGATCCGCGCCTGCCATCAATTAATCACATCTGTTTCGCATGACCAGCTTGGCGGCAAATTCGAATTGCTAGATAATTTTGAATATTTTTCCCCCAATCAAAATAATTAAATTCAAAGAAAAAGTTCTTCATCAAGTTCATAATTCATTGGACAATTTTTTCTTTAAATTGAATTATTTTGATTGAGAAATAAGTGATGGATTGGAAAACATTTCAGTCAATGAATATTGAAGAATAATCAAATGATATTGCAAGTATTTTAAAATAATAAAACGTTAATAAACTCCGAAATTATTTATTATCGAACACATAACCTTACAATATCATTTAAACTAATTGAACAAATTCAGTCAATTATTATGTGAACAAAAAGTAAACCTACGGCAGGAGGAGAATAATTGAAGAAGTTAATTGAATCTGGATTTACAAAATACTGAGCACCTATTGAAAAATGGTAGGTTTGAGAATATTTCAACGAATTTAAAAAAAAAATGGTTGGTAATATTCCTGGAAATATTTTGGACAATTTTTCTTGCAAAAAACTAATTTTTCTTACATAAAACTAATTTTTCCTGAATGGAATTTTTTTTCAAGTCGAATATATTACGGTTTACAATCGAAAATTGGGAAATTTTGTACAATTTGAATTTAAAAGCAAACAATCTTTAATTCTTGAAATTAAGATCAAAACAAACTTGTGCGATTCAAATTTAAAATGGTCTTATTCTCAAGACTGGAATACTGATTACGCTGGTCTTAGTTTTCCTAATGTCTCTTACGAATCGAAAAGTGAAGTAATCATGCAAATTTTCCGGTTGCGAAAAGAAATACTACACTCCAATTGATGAAAATATAAGAGATCCACGCTTCCATAGGTTTTCTCGAGATAATAAATATAATAGAGCATGTGGAATTGCCTGTCTGAGAGTTCCGTTAAATGTTCCAATTCTTACGTTTGCGATTATCATTTTGCCGAAGATGAATATCTTAACCATGTTCAGCAGAGACTCAATTGTAACGCAGTACCAGAAATCTGGAGCTGAGAAAAGTACAGAACCTTCTTAACCTACATTTCATTCACAATCTTCAAGCACTGGTCTTCATAATCGTACTTCTGCTTTACGCGATATTCAGAATTTTAATTCCAAACGTAATTGCCATCAGCAATCATCGAATATTCCGTCTAATAAAAATGAGGTTTCTCATTTTTTGGAAAAACCAAATTTTTTGGAAATCCTTAAGGAACAATCGTCCAAGTGTAACCTACTAGATAATAAATTCTTCTGAAAAAAACATATTTCTCGGAAAACCTTGAAGAACAATCGTCAAAATCTAACCTTCCAGATATTATTTCTATATGTATTAATGAGGAATTACCTCGAATTTCGAATAAAGATCTTATTCATTTGGGAGAATCATCAACTGGTAATGCACAAGGAGACAGAGACCAGTTGCTTGAGGTGGATGCATCGAATGAAGGTGCCGATTCTAATCAGAATACTACGAAAAAAAGGAAATACAACCATTGATTTCTGTCACAATTAGGCTTACATCAAATAGATCTTTCTACTACAAAAGAGAAAATGTATCAAATTCATTTAAATGTCACGAATAAACTGGCGAAGCTGAGTATTAAATTAGAATTCAAAGAGGTAGAAATGAATGTCCTTTACAAGACATTTTTTTTACAATGGTTTCAAAAAAAAACTGTTCTGCTCATCATGCTCTCTGCAAAGATCACTCATGCGAGAAACTGATTGTAGAAGAATGTTTCCTTATGATAATGAGAATTTTCGTAAGAGAAAATAAAGTAGTTCCAGAGGTACCTGTTCCAGAATCTGAAGTTCTTCAGATACCTGATATACCACAGGATCTTGAATTTCCACCTATTCCTTCAAATATGTCTACGGGGCATGATAAGAGAATGAAGAAGTTCATTCAATCAAGAATTTGAATGAAATTGAAAAAATTGTTATATATTTTATAAGAATTCGAATCGAATTTTTTTTTCATTTCAGGAAAAATAAATCTTTTCGAATACAAATGATTGAAAGCTCCCACAACATTATGATTGAGTTCAATTATAACAATTTCAGTCAAATTTTAGTTTCATTTCAACAATTTCAGATTAGTTAAAATTTTTTTTTCTTCAAATTTGTTAAAATGTTTCTGGATTCAGATTTAGAATTTGAGACAATATTTCAATCTTTTCATTTTTTATCTTCGGTACAAATTGGAACCCTTTCTCAACTTAGAATCGGAGTAATGAAATATATGGGACCGAGGGGTTGACAACTTGAGAAGTCAGGTGTACCGTTGGTCGTGATCAGGAATAGGAACCCAATCAAGCCCTTACTCCCTGATTCTTTTCTTTCTTCCAGCCTTTTTTGCATTTTTTCCTCTTCGTTTGAAGTCATACACGGAATCCCATGGTTGAGCAGCCTATTAAAATCCAAGCCTTGACTGTTGATTGTACCTGTAAAAAAAATTGAATTATAATAAAAGTTCGATATGATCCACCTATGTATGATTGACAAAAGCGAGGATTTTTTCAATTACTTGTTAGCTTCCTTATCGAAGCGAAGGAGAAAACTGATAAACCAAACTACGAGGAGGAAATCCATTAAACTGGATCTGATTTTTGAATAGTACTGTGAAGGCGTGTTGGAAGCTGTGGCATCTGGTCCTGTATTTATCCTGTAAACTCAATATCGATGGATAAAAACGAGGCTCACTCTAACACTTTTTCAAGTTCTGATAACACTTCTGGAAAATTTGTGAAGAGGAGTTGTATCAATTAAAAAGAAAACTATCTACTCTTAAATGATTTAAATTTGTTAAATAAGAGAAAATGAATAGAAGATATCAAGGTTTTAGGGTTTATGAGGTTTTATAGGGCGGGAAAGAATTCCGTCCAATCTAAACGCACACACGTTCTGTTCCTACAAGTCTTTTACAGGAGACCTTAAATTGATAGGATTTCCAAGCTTAATAAGTCATTTCTTGTTTGATATTAGTATAATTACAAATATATTAAACTTTTTAGCAAAAATGACAATTCTGTATGTATCAAAATTTGATTCATATATTTTTATTTCTGACTCGCATATCAATTCCCTGATTTTCAGATCATGTGAGGCAAAACAATTACACGAGAATTCGAAAGATTCATATTTTTATGTTAACTTTAATACCAATGTGTATAGTTCAAAGAATAAATTATGCATTTATCTATTGTTCAAGACTCATGTAAAATATCTAATACAAAATGCTTATAAGTTTGTCAATAGATTTCTTGATATCATTTTTAGATTAACTACAAATCCTTACTCGAGCGTATAACTCCCATATTGAAGACCTGAGCTACCCACTTGAGAGCCATCTTTATTACATGATGGGAAACGCAAGGTAATCCTAGTTCCAATCTGACTACAGAGTCAGGTGTGTTTCCGGATAGGCGAAACGAATTTCTGAATAAACGTACTTCTGCTTTCTCGAAGACATCTATGTAGTGGAGACCATAGTTATGGGGCCCATATAATAGAAAAACTTTTGATACAAGAATCTTGGATTTCAGCCATAGATGGCCACGAAGAACATTCAGAACGGATTGAGATACTAATCGCAGAAGCAGAGGCTAAATTAGCCCTACTTACCGCGCCGTAAGCAGCTTGCTTAGATACACTAACCCTTGGAAAAGCAGTACCAAGGTAATCAAATATCGGCACAAATTGTAGAGGACTATCGTCGTATTTTAGGCCTAAGAGTTTAGCGCTAATTCTGCTCCTTTTAGAGATAGTATTTTTTGTTTTTATTTTGTTAACTGTAAGCTTATTAATTGCACAATATTCCTGAACGGCCTTCAGCTTTCTGATCGCATCAATTTTAGTATCAGCAAAAATAATCAAATCGTGCGTATATATCAGCAAGATTATGCCCGTGTTCCCAAGTATTCTAAGTCCGACGAAACCCTTCTCTCTGAGAAATATCTCTATGTTGGATGTGAGGAGATTGAACATGATTGGACTTGGCACTTTACCCTGCAAAACACCCTCTGTGACGGATGCTTCCTCTGAGAGTCGGCCCCCTGACTTCACACGGGTTGAAGCTCTTTCATATAAGCTTCGTAATATCCTGATGATTTTTGAGCTGATTCCAAGATTGTAGAGCTTCGTCCAGATAAGAGGATGGCTCACAGCTAGAGAATCACGTCAAAAATCCATAATTATGGCATAAAAATGCCTGTTCTTCTTTTGTAAATAAATTTGTGAGATAACAGTATAAATATATTATCAAAACACCCTCTACTACGTCGGAACCCTGATTGAGCTTCCGGAATCATGTGACATAAGGATCCCCATATTTTAACCTAAATAGCAAAATTTAAGTGCAAATTTTAAGAAGCGAATAATTTAAAGAGCGATTGGGCGATAATTGTCAGGATTTGTAGGGTCGTGTTTCTTGTGTATTATCTGTGTTACGGATTTGGTTCGGTCTACTGGAATGTGGTCATTATGAAGTATTTTTTTGGCTAAAGTTTCGGAGTGAAGGAACCAATTTTGCGACAGATATTTATAGATACAATCAGAGATCATGTCGGTTCCTGGAGCGATATCCCCGTTGAGTAGAGGGTGACGTACAGCTTTAAACAAGTTGGTGACAAACGTCTCACAGGAAGTGTTAGATGATAGAAGTTTTCCCTGTCTTTGGCGGAAAGAATTGACATGAATCCCCCCTAAAACCTCTGAATTCATTCATGTTGCCCCAAAAAGCCTTATTATCGTTCACTTATTCTAGATCGGCAGGGATGTCATTTTCGAATCTAGATTTTTTATCCGAGATCAGGGTTTGGTAATTTTTTTTGGCTGCAATAAAGGACATTTTCATTTCATCATAGGAAGCAGCAGTGCTGGCTTTTTTCAAGTAATCGGATAAAAATCTTTTGGCCTGCCGGCAATCAAGGTCAAACCAGGGTCCATTTATACTTTTACCTCCAGAAATAACAAAGGTGAATCTGGCTGGACCAGCCCTTAGCCCCTCCCATCAAATTTGACATCATAGCTATCTCGATGAGTATAGAAGTTGGAATGAGAAAATAGTTCGAGAGACCCTGACATGAACAGCCCTCTCTGCAGTCAAAGTGTCCATAAGCAATTGTCACTACGTTATAATGTTTGTCACTTAGTCCACTCAAAAATTTCGCAAACAATTGAGTATTACATCTGAATTCAAGAAGGGACTAAAGTAGCATATACCAATGATAAAATTTAGATTTTTGTTATTGTAAATTCTAGCAAAGATCCAATATTCCGTTATTTCTATCACTCTGCACAGAGCAAATGTTTTTTCAACAAATATAGCTAAGCCACCACTTGCTCATCCTCCTGATATCCTCCATTTCATTGGAATAGACATAGTTGAAATTATTTCCTAATGTTAGACTTTTTGGAGCCTAGGTATGCCAGGTTTCGACTATATCAATGACATTAACATTATTTGACAAAATTTCGGAATTTAAAAATCTTGCAAATCCATGGTAGTTCCACAACAAGTAACTTGCGTTGTCCACTTTCCTGTCGGCTTCTTGTTTTGTCACCATCCTGGAGTCTGCTTTTTGCCTGTACCGATTAAAAAAAAATTATCCAAAGAGTCGTTGGATCCTGATGGTGTTGGCGATTCAGAGGCCTTTCGCTTGAGTGTTCCGGGATTGGCGTTATGACGTGTTGTTTTTGATTGAGTTTGTGCTACCTTCCTTCTGCCATCTTCAGCTGCACATACAAACAAATCCACCTAAGAAATGTCGATGTTTCCGAATATTTTATCATCGACAAACATCCAGTTGTTGTTTAGCGATGCCTTCAAACCATTTTCCCGGGCCTTCTTCAGAAATGGAATTTTATATTTCTGAAGGAGAAAAGCTGGGTCAGGACAGGTCGAGGATTATCCAATCTGTTAAAGCCTAGTCGTTTGACTGATTCAAGTTACTCGAGGCGCATTTCAATGTTCAGATGGGTTTTGAAAATTTTACGAACTGCCTGAGAGATGTCTTCATTGTCCTCTTCGATAATACCAAACAGAATAAGGTTGTTTTTTCTTAGGGTCCTGACCAAAAATTCGATTCTGTCGCCCTGTTCCTTTATGGCATGCTTCAACTTTTCCTGTTCAGCTTTCAGTTCTTTGTTCCCCAGTATAAGCTGGTCCATCTTATTATGCAAGGAAGAAATCAAGAACTCCAATTCGCTAAGTTTTGGTAATAGCTGATGAAATTGCGAAGTTAGAAATTCTGATGCAATTTTCGAAGAATAATAATTCCCAGAAAAATAGATGAACTCGTTTACTCTCAAGACGGGCCCTTCGAGGGATGATCACAGCAGGTATGAGAGCAGGTACAAGGCACACCGACACGCACCCACAAGCCGGATATCATTGCGATGACGTAAGAAAGTATGAAGCAAGTTCTGTTATTAATCAAATAACGTTCAAGGACTGCAGCTTGAGCCTGGAAAGTACACTTAACCGGAAGAATAGGCGCTGAGAGTTGTTTAAAAAAGGTAAAAACTATAAAAATTGATTAAAAGAGCAAAAATTTAATTACATTTGACGAGCGAAGTGTGACGCGTCCTTAGAGACGTGAAAACTCCTTTTTTCAACAAAAATATGCTTGATACACTGAAAAGACACTTGAACAAAATTATTAGTCTCAAGAAGTTCTACAATATTGCTGATAATCGTTTTTCATTAGGTATTATGTTTTGGTTCTAAACGTGGAAAATGCCATGAGAAAATCCGAAATTCTAATTCATAGTTTGACTGACGAAATTGCGTTCAACCATTTTTGAATAATGGCACCTATGGTCCAGCGAACAAAAAGAATGTAGCATATTAAATTGTATCGAAACTATAATCGATGAAAGTAGAAGATTTGTAAAAAAAAAGTTCCTGCTTTTTATGTTGGTTCTTATACTTATCCAATTTCTTGATTTCCATATCAAAACATATACAGTAAATTCTCGGTCATTCGAACCTTTATGATACGATTTCTCGATATTTCAATTTTTTCGGTCCCGGATAAAACTGGATGTTTCCCATGTTAATATTTCTCGATAATACGAATTTCTAAAAAATTCCAAGAATATTATATGCCCCACTGTGATGAGAACCTCTATAATTTGAAGTTAATTTCATACTTCTTCATAACAGGCATCAACTTAATTACATATAACCATATTTATTCATTTCTCTGATTCCTTGCTCCCCAATAGCATGAAACGTTTCAGGGAATTTTCTGGAACGTGCCGCGGGCACCTTCGGGACATTCTAGCGGAACGTTTCTGGAACGTTGTTAATGTCAACCCGCGTTACCGTTCCGATAAAACTCTCCAGACCTACCGTTTTTTTTATTTTCAGCAAGAAACATATCTGGTGAACCGTAAGAGATAAGTCAAGATGGATATCATTTTTGAGGTTGGTAGTATCACGTATACTTTACTGTCATGCGATATTCATTTCATAAAGTTACATTCATTTATACCTATTTTTGGTGCTTACGCCATATTTTTTAATAATAATAACGATGACAGGCCTAGCAGGACTTTTATATTGTATTGTCAATATCACTGTCGTTAAGCAGCGTTGAACGTGGTCAGTACTTGGATGGGTAACCGCTCGGAAATACCGCGTGCTGTTGTCATGTTGGCGGGAGACTGGTGTCCTCCCGTGTATCCAATTCAACTATTTATAACTATTTCCGAGTTACGCTCACCCCGAAAGGGATTATGGCTTAATAGTACAAAAGAAAAAATCTTCAGCCCTATCGATGATTTAATATATTATCAGAGTAACGAGTTGTCCAATTGAGCCAAGTGCCGAATAGTTTTATTGATTGATCGATTGATCGTTTATTCTTCCTAAGCAAACCGTTAAGGCCACGAAAATCGAATGTCACAATGTTGATAAACAACTTAATATTATACATATCTTTATACTCATCCTACGATATGCTACCCGTTCACGAGATATGTAATAATTCGCAGATAGTTAATATCCATCTGATTCATACAGCATGCACTACTATTTAAACACTTTCTCTAACATCACACACTCTTATCTAATCTTCCACTTCCTCTGAATATTTGGATAGCTTGCTTTCATGGCTTTTTACTGTCTATGCGTTTACGACAGTATGAGTTAGGCTGTTCCACAATGTTGTCGCTGATACAGTAAATGACTTTAGAAAAGCTACAGTCCTGCTCTGTGGGATTCCAAGCCTTTAAGACTGCCTGTTCTGTCCGTAAGTTACTGTGCCTCTTCGAACAAACTTATCAAATAGATATTGCGGGTGCTGAGTTTTCAGTAATACAAACGTAAGAGAATGCACAGACAATTTTCCTTTTCTTCCTACACTGAGCCACCCAAGCTGTTCTCGATACGGTGCAATTCGCTCATCGCGCTACTATTAGAAATTAATCTCATACAAGAGTTTGATAAATTTGTTAGTTTATGATCGTGCTGTGCAAAAATATCCGTATGTCTTGCACAAGTATAGTCGAAGTGAGGCATAATGATGAAGGAGACCAGTCTGATTCTTATTTGGATCGAGAAAGAATTCTTGTTAAAATGTAGTTATTTTATCCTAGCATACTCGTTTCTGGAGATGTCTCCAACTTCCTTATCCTAGATAAAGTGTAGGAAAAATTCTTCCCACATTTCGAGCACTGTGTACAAAAGTTCACTCAAACAGGGGGCAAACAAGCAAAGCGTAGGCTATTTATATATCCAGAACAGCCTTGAGTTAGGGCCTGAGTTTTAGCTGGATTCAGCTCAAGCTTGTTAGCATTAGACCAATTACAGGCACTGACCCCTGTGGAACACATGAGCCAATGTTGGCCCACTCAGATCTTTATGTCATAATTCCTTAACAGACTATATTGTTTTTTAGTTCCGACAAGAGAAGCGTGTACGGGGCCATGTCGAATGTCATCCATGACTCGGAGCAATAATGTCTTTACAGAGTAAAGCCACAAGCCTGTAATGACTAGTTTTTCAAGGTGACTTTACTTGATTAACAGGTCTTATAAGAACCTTTTTCCATTCTTCAGGAAAGACAGTAGTTTGTAGCGAGTTGTAAAAATATCAAGAGGGTGTAGGCAAATCATTGGTGAAGCACCCAGGATTTGACAGATTAATTGACCATCTACCCCTTTTGCCCCTTTTTATTACTCTCCAAGCTCCTAATAAGTTTGAGGGATAAAATTTCTCCAAAGTAGAAATAATCATCATTATCAAAATGAAACTTGAGAAAATTAGATAGTCAGATTGTTGAGGCTCTATGTGAAGAATCACTACAAATAGAAAGAAAGTAAGAACTTATTTCATCAACCGTACATACCTGTGGTATTTACTGAAACTTGAGTCTGACCAAACTCAAAGATCTTAGCTCTCTCCACAAACTATTAGACTCTACCACTTTCATCAATCTAGTAGTATTCAACACAACTCTTGTTTCTCTGAATAGCCGCTTGATTTCATCTCTTAGTCCTTCATAACTATTATATATTGAAGGATCACGTAGTCTTTTCAAAATCTTGTATTCTAGATCGCGTTCTCTTATCAACATTTGGATATCATCCGTCTTCCATGGACAAATATCTTTTGTTATACATAATATCCCAATGAAGCATGCTTATCCTCTGCTATACTTGAGAGACTATGCGTCAATCTCCACTTTCCATCCACAGATTGTAGATGATTTAATTCAAGCCAATAAGCAGATCAGAGACTCAAGGAAAAGATCTTATAAATATTGCGAATGCCACGCTAAGTTTTATCAGTCCGTATAAAGCTGCCTGATTTCCAGTAATATTTATTGGCTTTATGTTCATGCCCAGCCACAAACGGCATAGTTGATCAATAGGTTGAGGTTAACCCTCCCTCATCATCCACTATACACAGATCCAACCATGTATCATACGTTTGAGTGTGGTGCGTTGCTGAATATGGAACTATAAACAAATGAAGTAGGAAGGAAAATTCTTTTATATATGTAGAACCATAATATTGGCAGTTACAATCAGAATTTAAACCCCCTTGAAATATAATGTTATCATATGCAAGATCAAATCTTGAAAAAAAGGATTCATAATCTTGCAAGCATTCTCCATAAGGTCTTCTATTCTGGTTCATCAAATAATCCATTTGATATTTGTAGTACTTGGAAAATAAGTTCATTCATGACATAGACAGTAACACCACCTCTCATTCTTTCCTCTTTATATTTTTTTATCGCTATTATATGTTAAATATTTATATCCAAGTCAACACGAAGTTAGTCTATATGTGATTTGATTAAGTTGATATAATTGTGACAGATATTTAACTTAGAACACTGATGGAAAGGATGCTCCCTATAAACCTTTCATCTGACAGTTACAAAAAAGACATACTGGTAGGAAGTTGCTTAGCCTTATTCTTAGCTAAACAGGGTAAATTGTATAGTTCAGTTGAAAGATAAAAATCTATGTATACTCGACTCTTTCCGATGTCTCATACAACCTCGCTTTCAACTAGAGAATTATTCTTCTTCTCCAAGCAAGCTATGATTCTTGTTCTTGGTTGGTTGCATAAAATCTCACCAGAAAAGAGTGAGCTCTGTTTAAGCGATGAACGTATGTCAGTTATGTCAAGGTCAATGCTGAAGCTAGTACTATATTAGTCTATGTGCATTTTTAATCTAGTTTGAGTCAGATTCACATACAGAACTCCTGAAATTGAACAGTCCAAATGAACCAGGTATTTACCTTCACTCTCAGGCAACCCAGGGATTATTGTAATAATAGCAATATTATACGCGCGCTACCTGTGGTGATTAAAGTTTGAAATTCACAGCGAAACTTGAACAAAGTCTCAACAAAAAAACTTTCGGAAAAGGCCCTTCTGAATTATTGTACGGTTTTGTAAATAGACATGATAATGGACCTTTAAGGTCTGCGGCCTCAGACGACGAAAACAGGTACGTCAAACCCAAAATTTTACAAGTCGAAGCAGAGAGATAAAGCGAGAAGCATGATGAAAATCGAAGCCGTAATGTAGAATGTCTTCTCGTGATATCAAAAATTCATCCTGGAGACAGCTATGGGGTGGTCGATTAATTGTGATGCTGTAGGTCGTAGGTATACGGTGACGGTGCATGTCACTCAAGAAAAATTGTTGAAACCAACTTCAGCTGAAATGGAAAGCGATTAACACGCGAAGAAGATAGTGAGAATTCTGCGGGCGAAATATTTTTCCATTCACCAACGGCCGATAATGGTGTTAACATTTGTAAGTCTGTAAGTGAAAGATTGATTTTCGACAATCAAGAAAAAGTTTTAAACGGACGATCTATAAGAAATAGGCCAGCTGTACGTTCACTTAAGAAATTGGATAATTGCGTTGTGAGAAACGGAGAGCAATTGTTCATTTTCTGCGGGATAAAGAAGAAAATAAATATACGTTTAATCTTGTTTATCTTGTATAACTCGAGGACGTTTCATAAACGAAGGATGGCCGAGTAATATCGAATAAGGAATCTGTGTGCAAATCGTACGAATTCATGTTTTGTAATTTGAGTTTCAACGAAACGAATTATAAGTGCGTAATAAGTATAGGTCGCGGTAAGATCGAGGTGTGTGCGTGTGTGAGATTTGGGAAGTCCTGCGAAGGTCGTCTTAGTGTGCGTCCAAACGATGGATAAGCAACAATGCAATTTTCAAAAGCGGCCCGATAAACATGAATTGCATTTTTATGCGATTTCGCCTGCAATCTAATTACTATGTTTTATACTTGATTTCTTCAGAATATTCTTCGGTTCATTCAGAAGTCTCTAATTTGCATCACGAGTTATATAGACGTCCTCCTTGAATACTTTCCTCTCCCACGTGGCCATTCAGTGTTATGGATCCTATTATTGGCTTCGAATAATTAGGACGAACCACTTCTGAAGAAGAACACAAATGTGAAAACAAAAGAATCTCTGCAAACCAACTTCATGGTAGAGCAGAAAACTAGGAACACATTAGGATCATTATTAGCATACATTATTAGGAATGTTTTATCTTTCGTAGGGTAAAAATCGTTACCTCTAGAGAACTTTATTAAAGAAAAAGCAATAATAATTATATTAATTAGTAGCCAAATGCGAACCTGACTGTCCCTAGATGTGTTCAACCGCGGTTCAACTGGGAGCTTGTGCCATTTTCCTAAATGACGGTTGCTCACAGGCAGACCCTGCAGTGGTTATGTTTTATTATATGTACACACATACATAC
>WSXT02214006.1:0-14945 GCA_011762715.2 Neuroterus valhalla | reverse complement strand
ATAGTGGATTTTCGAGTGTTTTACATGAAAAATAACATGTTCCTAAAGAGGCAGACGGTAGAAAATATATCACCCACTAACTCAAAAATTGACGACTTTGAACGACTTCAAAGCCATCTTGCAACAAGGCAAAATGTCTGCAAAGTGGATTTCCGAGTGTTTTGCATAAAAGATAACCTGTTACCAAAGAGGCAGAAGGTAGACAATATCTCACCCGACCCCTAAAAAATTGAAGACTTCTAAAGACTGTAGCGTCATCTTGCAACATGGCAAAATGTCTGCATAGTGGATTTTCGAGTGTTTTACATGAAAAATAACATGTTCCTAAAGAGGCAGACGGTAGAAAATATATCACCCACTAACTCAAAAATTGACGACTTTGAACGACTTCAAAGCCATCTTGCAACAAGGCAAAATGTCTGCAAAGTGGATTTCCGAGTGTTTTACATGAAAAATAACATGTTCCTAAAGAGGCAGGCGGTACAAAATGTATCACCCACCAACTCAAAAATTGACGACTTTGAACGACTGTAACGCCATCTTGCAACAAGGAAAATGTCTGAAAAGTGGATTTTCTAGTGTTTTGCATGAAAAATAACATGTTTCCAAAGAGGCGGACGCTAGAAAATATCTCGACCCCTCAAAAATTGACGACTCCTAAAGGCTGTAGCGCCATCTCGCAACAGGGCAAAATGTCTGCAAAGTGGATTTTTTAGTGTTTAACATGAAAAATTACATGTTCCTAAAGAGGCAGACGGTAGAGAATATATCACCCACCAACTCAAAAATTGACGACTTTGGAAGACTGTAGCGCCATCTTGCAAAGAGGCCAAATGTCTAAAAAGTGGGTTTTCGAGTGTTTTGCATTAAAAAAAACATGATCCTGAAGAGGCAGACGGTAGAAAATATCTCACCCAGCCTTCGAAAATTGACGACTTCTAAAGACTGCAGTGCCATCTCGCAACAAAGCGAAATGTCTGCAAAGTGGTTTTTTGAGTGTTTTACATGAAAAATAACATGTTCCCAAAGAGGCAGACAGTAGTAAATATATCACCCACAGATGGACGAGGATGCCTGGACGATTTCGTCGCCAGAGAAGCGCAGAAGACAATAAGGTTCGTATAATTCTGTGCCAGCTCGGTATTCCAATACGCCTAGCAGTGTCAAGATGACTGACAACCCGCCAAATAAAAACACCGAAATAGACTCTATGCATGTCTTTATCAGGTCCTTGAAGATGCAGCGAAATATAAACCTGCTGTTTTAAGTATCGGCTCCAATGTATACTCCATTCGTGTGTCCCACGTCGAAGACCATCGCACCATAATAGCTCACCTTGAAAAGCAAGGTTTTCAATATCATCTTCATAAAAATGATGAGACACCCTCCAAACAAACTTTTAATAAGAAGCATTCCCGTTTCCTACCCCGAAACTCTGATCTACGATGAATTCAAGGAAGAGGGATTTGCAATAACTGCAGCTAGCGGCATGCGTGAACGACAAACTAGAAAGGCCATGCCGATGATACTAATCACAGGCCCTAACACACCGCAAGCAAAAGGATTGCTTGAACTACAGTCCCGAGCCTTTTAGAAAATTAAAGTGGAGCCCTATGTTAAACCGAAAGAAACCTCTTAACTGTCAGAGGATTCACCACGTCTCTGATATGTGTCAAGCTACCCCACGCTGCGTTGAATGTGAGAGCGCGCGTACTAGTTCTAGCTACAAAAAAAGGCGTGAGACTCTGACTACTTGCGCCAATTGCGGCGAAGACCACGCGGCTAACTACAATGGCTGCGCAGCATACAAGAAAGCCTCTAAAAAGCTAGCCAAAACCTCTAATTTTAAACCTGCTCACAACCAAAGGAATACTCCCTCCTGCAAGCACCTTACGCCACTGATTCCGCCAAATCATAGTCAGCCTTGAAAACGAGAAACGCCGGTAAAACCCCCCGACATTACTGAATCAACCGCAATACAGCACTGAAGACCCAAATCAAACCGAAAGTAAAAAAACAGATAGAAAATCTCACCACAGACACTCTTCACATTACAGAAGGAAACTTTGGTCCAGTAATCACTACTGTTTGGAACACACCTTCTAAAGACATTAAAATGACCTTGGTTACCTTAATTTAAAAAGCCACGACTTTAACAACCAAAATAATGGTGGGAAACAAGCATGAACGAAGCTATAAAGGGAACAGCCGAAATCACAACTAGTATTCCAGCAATTTCCCTTGAAAATGGCAGTCCGCAATAGTGAAATTATTAAGATTCTTTTGGGGAACGCTCAGGAGCATTTCAGAAAAGACACGAATTAGCTAACTACCTCTACAAAAATAACATCACAATTTGTCTGCTCAGCGGAACTCTACTCCGAAAATCCCTACAAGTTTGACTAAGCGGTTATAAAATATGTAGAAACACCACTAATAGGGGGACAGCAATCTTAGTCCAAGAAAAAATGAAACACCATGAATTGATAGTTCCTAAACTTTACTCTTGGAGCCACTGCTATTAAAATGAAAATACACGGGAACCCGTATGCAAGTGTCCCTCTTTACCAGACCTCCTCCTGCGACTGCATGAAAAATGACTACGAATAAAGCTTCAAACTAAAAACTACGGTTCTTGCTGCAGGTGGCTTCAACGCCGAACATCTAGCTTGGAATAGTAGAATGACAAACAGAATTGGAAAAGAACTTTTCTATTTTATAATGGACAATAATCTATCAGTCTCCGTCCCAGATTACCATACCTTCTTCCCTCATAATATTGAACATTAATCGGATCTTACTGACTTTGCGATAACCGAAAATAGCTGTTTCAATCACGACACTATACTATAAACGAACTTTGCTCAGACCTTCGACCAATCTTTCTGAGCCTTTACACTTATTGTGAAGAAACACTGGAGGTACTTCGCTACAACTTTACAAAGGCGAATTGGCAGATTTTCAACACGGGCAACACTACCGACATATACGGAGCCATTACTGACCTCAAATGTAGCATAAAACCGCTATTTATGCTGCAGTCCTTTAGACTACGCCTAATAAATATGGTCTACCTCTCAGTCCTGAGATACAATATACCCTACGAGTATCTTAAAATCCCGAGTAGAGATAATTTCAAGAAAATAACCTATAAGAAATTCACAAATAAAATGAAAACTTCTAAAAACAACAAAGATGCTGGCCCTGACTCAATCTAAACCATTTTAGTTTTTCAGAAAAAAGGCAAGATTCCATATCATCCAACTAGCTACAGGCCTTCTTAATACAATGTGTAAAATTTTTGAAAAGATAATACTCGCGCAAATCGCTACTTCGAGGAAAACAGCATCCTCAAACCACAACAATTCGGTTTTAGAAAAGGTCACTCTACGCAGCACATGATGCTGAAGCTCAATGAAGCAAACAGCCTAAATTTCAATCGTCAAAAGCATACTGGAGCTGCTTTCCTCGGAGTGGAAGAAGCTTTTGATATTGTCTGGCATGTTGGACTGCTCAGAAAACTAATAAATTACAATTTTCCAAGAGAGCTTGTTCGTTTTATACACCCGCATCTTCCAAACAGAAAATTCTCTTTAAAAAAAACCAGACACTTCAAAAGGAAAACCCATCTAAGCCAGCGTGCCATAAGGTAGCATTCTAGGTCCAGTATTCTTTATTATCTATGTAAATGAAATCCTTTAGGTTCCAGAAGTTTCAATTGGACTGTATGCGGACTTCACTGTAATATTTGCTTCCTCCTGGTCGATTCCGAAAATCTTAAAGTTACTCAACATAGCTCTTGAAATCATGGAGGAATGATTTCAAAATGAAGTACCTAGGAGGTAAACTACATAAACGACTTAACTGGAAACATCATATCCAGCAAACTGAAGGAAGAGCTCTCAGGGTCGTGTCACGTCTCAATCCTATCATTAATAGACACTCGAGTCTAAAACCTTATTATGGAATCCTAATCTATAAAATGTTTATCCGACCTAATAAAACATGTGCCTGTTCAATCTTGGGTGTTGCATCAAAAACTAACATTGATCACATTCAGATCACCTAAAAGAAATTTCTAAGGCGCATCACCAACACCCCTAGATGCACTGAGAATCCCGTCCTTCACAGAGTTTTTTCATTGCCTTACATTCCTGAGTACATCAGAGAAACCGCTACTAAGTTCTATGATTCTGCATCATTATCACCTTTCGAACATATTTCGTCTCTGAGGAAATATGTTTTTGATCGCCTTCGCGAAAATGCGATGCTAAGGACTAATAACAAATAACGTTTATTTTCGATACAATAACTTCTTCTAGTCAGATCATTTTTCGGGAAAATCATATGTCGCGAGTGGTCGGAGCACTCTTTATCCCAACCCTTTTTTTCTGCGAGACTCAAGGTCAGGCCCGGTCAAGGGCCTGTTCTGATAGTTCAACGGCTGGAGGCCCACCATACCTCATCGCTTGAACATCGAATGAAGTACACGGCCATGAAGGACCCTCCTTCCTCCCTTTCCTCGTCAGAAAAGTCCCTCTCCTCCCCCTTTCCTCTTTCCTGAAAATATTTCTATTGCAAATTTAGTCAAGGCATGGATCAGTTATTCCTTTATTTGCAATGTTTCGTCGATTTCGTATTCAGTTATGCAAGTTTAAGTCATGACGTCACGATACCTGTAAGAAAAAATGCCTGCAGTCATAAAAGAATATGACCCAAAATCTGATTTTTTGTTATTTTTTCAACGTATTCTTCGAATGCTGTTCATCGATACTATTCTAAGGTGGAATATAAAATTAGTTTCTTGGAAGATTTGCACTTATGGAGGATAGAAAAACTAGCATGCAGTTGTTTTTGAATCAACTAGAAAATCGAAGGAAGTGCTTACATAAAATATTTTTTTATTTCTGAGATACAATTATGAAAACGATGCCAGTTCACTTTCATGACTAAGTAGTAACAGTTGCTAGTAAATTAAGAAAAAAATGGTAAATATTGTATACCATTTCATTCCCTATATTTTCTTTACCTAACCAAAACGTATACTAAGAAATTATACACAGAAGAGAAAATTGAATTCAGTTGTGTGAAGATTTTCACAAAAAGTTCTTCACAATATATAAATATTCAATGTAATAAAAAAAGAGCATTTTTCAACTAATCTGAGAAATTTCCTGAGGATCACCGTTCCGCGTAAGCAATAATTATTACTTATTGAGGTGCTTTGAAGCAATATGTTTCAAAAAGTAATCCTTGCGTTTCGTTTCGTAGCCACAAATATGGCAAGTAAATTGTTGTTTGCCTGCTGAATGCTCTGAACGTTTATGTCGATATAAAGAATATAAGGAAGTGTAACTTCGAGAACATCTATCGCAATCATGCTTCATGTTCGACTTCTTTGATTCGGTTTGTTGATGCACACGAGCTATATGGCCATTCATGTGAACTTTCTGTCTAAATGGTTTGCCGCAGAATTCACAACTGAACTGTGGCAAGACACTGCATTCGAATTTTTGATGGCGAGTCAAATCTTTTTTCCGTCTATAGCTTCGCGCACAAATTTCGCAATCATATTTTATTTCCGTTTCATGATTCGATTCCTGAATTCTCTGCTCCTTCAAAAAATCAGCTTTCCCTAAATCTGGAGGACAAAATTTTGTCTCATTTTCTTCAGCAGAACTTTGATCCTCAACTGAAAATGTGAAAACAAATCATTTACAATTTTTATTCCGTACTTTGACCCGAAAGGTGTCAATTGAAAATCTAGCCATACCTTTGATGATTTCTTTCTTTATCTTCAAAGGTTTGTAATCTTCGTATTCGTTTGTGCAATTTGAAGTGCTGGCATCACATTGATTGTGCTCCTCGCTCTCGCGTTTCACAACAACGGATTCGAATCCCAAAAAGCCACCCATATGGAGAGCAGCATATATTGAAGATTCAGAAGGAAGAGATGCTGGTGGATTAAGAAGGAAATTGTAAAGAATATGTATTGGTAGATTTGATGCTTTTAATATATTCCATTATAATAAAAGGAGATGTTTCGGGTTCCGATCGTGTACAAAACTAGAAACTTTGTCGATGTTTCGCGAACGTTGCAGTTCGCATCTTTAGGACTGACCTTAAGCGGAGGTTTTAGGTTATGTTGCTAATATACTGCAACGTTCGCAAAACGTCGACGAAATTTTTACTTTTCTACACGATCGAATCCCGAAATACCTCCTCTCATAAATTTGTAGTGGGAAAATATTCAGCACAATTTTCCAAATGCTGGGATTTATAAGGAATTCGAGAACAAAACTCCTTCATATTGTGTAGGGTTACCAGACGTCCTGTTTTTCCGGGACATGTCCTGTTTTGAACCCATTTGTCCTGGTGTCCATTTTTTTTCTTCGAAACACGCAAAATGTCCTGTTTTTAATGGAAGCAATGTTTTTGGCAGCAAATCTTTTGTTTTTCTACAACCGTAGTTTTATGTCTCAGCATATTACTAAACGTGACCCCATTGGGAATTTAAAATTGCATTGCGAGACCTGATGGCCATCTAGCAAACTAACCAACATGGCTGCCGCTGAGCTTGGCGTAGCATTCTGTACAAGCGTGTTGCACTCGATTTAACGCGATACTAATTAATAATGTGCCAGATTAGTTAGTTAAATGTAAATAGGAAGTAAGCTGAATGATATAAAAATTGAAGAATGGAATTCTCACGAAACATGGAAAAGGAAACGATATTCGCAAAGGCAGTGTGTAATTTGGTAAAAGGTACTGTTACAGTGAAAAATATTGTTTGAGAAAGTATTATTGTTGATAAACGTTTAGAGTGCTTCAGAATAATATGCATGCTAAAGCCCTGCGACAGCCATGTTTTGTTTTGATACATCAGCACTTCTTTGCCCGCGGTGGATGTTTTCTTTGCCAATAGAAATGCGCGCGCTATTCAAATTCTGAATTTAGTGTGGGAATTGGGCGCGAGAAGCACTAACGTCTAGTTTCTTACAGCGGGATAATGAACGTAACATTATTAGCTGTATTCTTACAATTATGGATGGAAAATATCTAATTTACATATAAAATGGACTTTTTAATGATATTATATTATATTTATATTATAATTTTATTATATAATTTATAATTTTATTTATTATATTATAAGTGTCATCAAGTTGAAATTCTGATTTTGCAATTATCAATTCTAGCTCATGTTTATTAAATTCATATCTTACGTCTAGGTAACTAGGAAAACATAAATTTGTGGGCACTGCATTTTTGAAATATGTCACCATTCCAAAATAAGTTTACATTAGAAGATTTTTGATGTGCACTATTTTGGAATTTTCCGAATTTGATCATGAATAGTTAATATTTGGAAAAAACTTGATTTTTGTTATTAGCTCAATGTAGAGACCTGTGTAAAACTGTGAATGGAGAAAACAATAACAATGAGAACTATATTCAAAAATGAAGACTAGCTAAATATTCAAGAACTGAACTAAGGACGTCCTGAGTTTGACCGTATGCCTTTTGGCCTTGAGAATGCTCCGGAAAATTTTCAGCTGTCCTGGTTTTCCGGTTGACCTATCTGGTGTAAAATGCGCGGTTCCCTTTACATTGAGTGCCAGGGGAGTACCAAGGAAAAATGATTTTCATCTTTACTAATACCATTTGTTTTCCTTAATGCCTCTATTCCCCCGTTATACGCATCTGATCCCGTAGAGCTTGTTCAAAAAATTTTCTCCCTTAATAAATATATACATAAGTATACATTCATACGGAAAGTTCTTGATATTGATGTAGAAGAATTTACTCTTTTAGAGCCTCCGAAAAATTGATGCAGTGTTACACTCATCGCTTGCATAGGGGCCGGTATCGGGGGTTGTAGTCCTCAAGCACAAATCAATTAGAAATCCAGTTTGAACTACATTTGGAGCGACCACTGACTAGGCGAAGGTAAACACTCAGGACCATATGTATAGTCTCTGAACCGAGTGGCCCCCAGGCAAGCGATGAGTGTAATTAGTGGGTATGAAAAAATAATTCGAGACATACAAGTAGATTAGGATGAAAGTTGAGCGAACGTAACAATAATTACTTACTAAGATGTCGTGCAGTAATATGTCTTGACAAGCATTCTTTGCGTATAGTTTTGTGACCGCAATAATCGCACGTAAATTGTGGTTTTACTGACACGTGCTCTAAACTTTTATGTCTATTCAAGCTTGTCATACAATTGTAACTCCGCGAACATTTGTCGCATTTATGCTTCAGGATTGACTTCTCTGAGTCAATTTTTTTATGCACGCGAAGTATATGGCCTTTCATACCACCTTTCTGTTTAAATTGTTTGCCACAAAATTTACAACTGAACTGTGGGATGACACCGCATTCGAATTTTAGGTGGCGGTTCAAGTATTCTCGCTTGAGATAGCTTCGCGCACACTTTGCGCATGTGTGCCTTTGTGGCTTAACTACTGAATGTACGAATTTAATATGGTTACGAAGAGTTTTTCTCCAACTGAAACTCTGATCACATTTGTCGCATTGATGCCTCAAGACTGGCTCCTTTGGTTCAGTTTTCTCATGCACGCGAGCTATGTGATCTCTTATCCCTCTTTTTTGTTTGAACTGTTGGCCGCAAAAATTACATTTGAACCGTCGCATGGGGCCGCATTCGACTTTTTGATGTTGAGTCAAATTATATCTCCGGACGTAGCTTCGCGAACACTTTTCACAAGTGTACTTCTTTTCCGATTCCTGTTTCGATTCCTCAATTTTCTCCTCCTTAAGGGTCTCCAGATTGTTTTCAATGGCCATGAAATTAAATTTTTTTATATCTACTAAACGCGACTTATATTGCTGATCTTTATTGCATTTCTGGCCCTTTGCTATTTCTTGATCTGAAAATGAAACAAAATTTAGATGGCAATTTTTCGTTGAACGTGTTACTTAAGGCATTCATAGGGAAATAACAGAAGATGAAGGTCACATGGATTCCAGGTAAAAGATTTCACCGCGAAAGAAAATCCACAAAAAAATTAACGCATTTTTTTTTGTTTTCAAAAAAAATAATATTTGAAGGTGGTCTCAATATTAGGTGAATCGAGTTCGAAATTCGCCATTTCTCTTCACAATTAGTGACAGAATGCGGATAAAATATTACTTTTCAAATATCATCCCCATCAATGGCTATTATAGGGTCCCCAAAACCCCCCATAAGTGAAAAAATGGGTTTTTCGAGTTTTTGGTGCTTATTATGATTTTTTTTTGCGGTTTCTTAACGCACATAGTTTCGAATACATGAAACACTTTTTTATACTGATAATTATATGTTTATTTTAATTGTTCAAACAATTTATTATGGTTTTTTGCAACTTTCTCTTAGTAAAGGGTTAGGGAGTGGAGGTTTTTTCTGAATTTTTCAACCTATCTTCAAAGTTTCAGTTCAACCGAGGTAATAATCAATTAAAGTTAACAAAAATAATTGTTCAAACAATTTTTTATTAATTATAACAATATTCTCTTAGAATAATGCTACAAAGTTGCGGCTTTTTCTGAAATTTTCTGCTTTCTGTCCACTTTTCACTTAAAGAAATCATATATTTTATTTTATTCAGCAAAAAATATTGTTTGAACAAATTGTAAATGTTTATCGCTATCTTCTTCTAGATTAATACTACATAGATGTGGTTTTTCCTGAAATTTTAAACTTTTTATCACTTTTCAATTACATTAAAGTAATAATCAATTCATATCAGAAAAATAATTGCTTGAGGAATTTATTATCATTGCTTATAATATTTTCGTTGCTTAATGATCGAAAGTTGCGGTTGTTTTACAAAATTCCTAACTTTTTTCCCACTTTTCACTTGAACTGAAATAATATTCAATTTATTTCAACAAAAATAATTGTTAAACAATCTTTTATTGTTTATGGCTTTCTTTTCTTAGATTAGAGCTAAAAAGTTGCTTTTTTCTGAAATCTTGAGCTTTTTGTCCACTTTTCACTTAGTGAGATCATAATTCATGCGAGTAAATGAACAAGCTTATTTAAACAATTTATTATTGTTTTAAAAATTTTTTATGAATTAGATTGAATTGATTACATTATTGGTTAAATTAGATTGTTCTCTATTTAAAATAAAATTTATTTCTTCTAAATATCAACGTATATATTTTTTTTATTGAAAATTTATATTTTTAGATCGAAAATTAAACTCTTTGGTTGGAAGTTGAACTGCTTTCTTAAAAATTCAATTTTAGCGTTAAAGATCCATAATTTCAGTCGAAAATTCGGAATTCAAATTTCCCTTAATGAATTCAGGTTTTTTGTTTTAATTGATTTTTTTTAACATTGGGGAAAGAACAAAAATAATTTACTTAAAACAATACAATACCATTTGGAATATGATTCTCTCTAATGTTTTGTTATTATTTGTTCACAACTAAAAAGGTAAAGCAAAGTTATATGTTCTAGAAAAAACAGCAAGTTTTTAGCAATAATCGAAGGGAAAATAGCGATGAACAATAATAATTTGTTAAAAGAAATATTTTTGTTAAATAAATTAAATATCAACTCACTTCGAATGAAAACCGGGCAAAAAATTAGAAATTTCGGAGAAAACCGCAAGTTTCTATCATTAGGCAAAGAAAATATTATAAGCAATACTAATGATTTTTTTAAACAATTACTTTTAGAAAAATGAATAATTTTTTACTTTGATCTAATTGAAAAGTGATAAAAAGTTAAAAATTTAAGGAAAACCCCCAACTATGTAGTATTAATCTAAAACAAGGTAGCTAAACACATTTACAATTTTCTTAAACAATTTGTTTCGCTCAATTGAATTAAATAATTACTCGTTCAAGGTAAAAAGTAGACAAAAAGTTGAAAATTTCAGGAAAAACCGCAACTTTGTACATTATCCTGAGGGAATATTGTTATAATTATTAACAAATTATTTTAACAATTATTCTTGTCAACTTTAATGGATTATTTCTCGCTTTAACTGAAACGTTAAAAATAGGTTGAAAAATTCAGAAAAAAGCTTGACTTCATAACACTTTTATACGATGAAGTTGCTTGAAACCATAATAATTTGTTAAAAAAATTTGGATAAACATCTAATTATCAGTATAAAGAAGTATTCCATGTATTTGAAATAGTCTGCGTTAAAAAACCGCAACAAAAATCATAATTGGCGCCATAAACTCGAAAAACCCATTTTTTCACTTCTGGGGTTTTTAAGACCCTCTAAAACAGATTTATGGAAGAGATATTTGAAAACTAATATTTCATTCACATTCTGTGACTAATTGTGAAAAGAAATGGTGCATTTCAAACTCGATTCACCAAATATTGAGAATTCTGAATAAAATTTGAAAACACGTCTTTTTTTCTTATAGGGAATAGGTGTGGAGCTTGCGCCACCTCTAAATATTATTTTTTTTTCAAAACAAAAAAAATGCGTTTATCTTTTCGTGGATTCAAACAAATTCCGGACGTTTTGCATAAAACTTCGAAAAAAAACATTTCTAATGCATTTTTGGACCACTCTACTGCGCTATCTACCTTCATTTAACTGTGTTTTTGAGTATTTTTCCATAAAACATTTGGTCATACCTTGGTCGAGTTCTTCCTTTATTCTCAAAGTTTTATCATTTTTTCGTTTCAAAAAAACAGTTCTAAACCCCGGAAGGTCACGAGACTGAAAGGTAGAATGTGATCCTTCATCTGATTTTCCTGTAATTTATAATTATAAAAAACAGATTCACACTTTTAGACTTAAAGAAAAATTAAATTCAGTGCTATGGAGTAGTTTTCATGGGAAGTGATTAGAGATAAAGAGATATATAAGAAGTTGCGAAAAAGATTGTCAAATTACACTCATCTCGTGTTATGGGCCACTTGTTGTACTGCCGGCCTCACGGCTGTTCATGCTTGAGTAATTATGTCATGAACTAAATAAACCATATAAAATTCAAGGAGTTCCAGGCATAACTGATTTTGAATTTGCCAGTAGTTTTGCGAAATGAATTTGTTTAAACAATTTGTTTGAATAAATTATTGCTCATTCCAATTTAAAAAAAAAAATAAATTCTGAAATATAATTTCACTGGAAAAATTATGTCTAGAGCATTATATTTTTTATTTAATTAAAATTGTATAATCTCAATTAAATCTTAATGATGCTTTTAACGTCTACAAGAAGATGAATAATGATAAAAATGCAACCTATGTTAACTGAAGGGTTTCTTTCGTTCGCAAATTTCAAGTTTGCCATTAGTTTTGCAAAAAAATTTGTTTGAACGAATTCCGTTTCCTTAAATTACTTTTTATTTATAACAAATTGTATTTTTAAATAAGAACTATTTTAAATTCCATTGTATATAGACGAATGTGTCCTTAATACCGATTAGGTTGTTGAACATCTTTGAACAATATTTCTTATCCTAAATTTCTTTTTTTTCTTGTAATTTTTCATTTGATAATTTTTTTCTCCTTTGTAATAACTCATAAACTGGTTAATCTAAAACTTTAAGAATTTATTCCGCCAAAAAATTAAAATAATTAATGACCTATAAGGTCTATCAAGCTCATGGCCCGAAATCTTATAATCACGCCATATTTTGTTTGAAAAAGTTTAAACAAAATATTTTTGAAAATTTGGCTTCGTGAGTCTCTTCTAAATTCAATTACAAACATTTTTGGATGAATTTTGTTTGATTTGATTGAGATTCGCGACCTATAGGTAGTTTTGAACGAAAATATTGATATATCCCTAGTGCGCGTCGCTTCAAATCTACTTCGAACTGGATTTTAATTGCTTTCGTTTTAGGGCCGCCAACCCTCGTTACCGGCCTTCTAACGCGAGATGAGTGCAGTATAAATTTCTTAAGACTCGAAGTTTTACGAACGTCATAACTATATTACTTACTAAGATGTTGTGACTTAATATGAGTAGACAAATAAGCTTTGCGTGTGGTTGTGTGCTCACAATAATCGCACGTAAATTTTGGTTTTACTGCTGCGTGTTTATCGCTTTGATGCATGGTTAAAGTTCTTAAACTATGGTAACTTCGAAAACATTGGTCGCAAGTATACTTTGATGCCGACTTCTTCGAGTTGATTTTTTTATGCAACCTGGCTTTCTTTGATCCACTTTTGGTACTACGTCTATCTAAAAAATTGTGAGGTGAAATACATAATTAGGGCCTTGTATCATGTGTTCAATGTATATAAGAGTGCCCTCCTTCACGTTAAAAAAAAATATGGGATCACGAGGGATGCACGTACTTAGCTTTGAATCAATTATTGTAAATCAAAGGCATTGTTCACGCAGAAATATTATTGAATTTCTCCAAAATAGTTATAGAAACGAATTTGATGTAGATTCATTGGGTAATGATTGAATAGTAAACGTTGCTAGTAAATTAAATAGAAAATGGGTAATAACTTATTCCCCATATACCTATAATTTTTTAGGTATACGGGACGCATACTCACAAATTTAAAAAAAAATTTTTAATCTGGTTAAGCGAGAATAAATTTACTAAATTTACTTCACCAGGCTTTCGAAAATTTAAATTCAGTGTTATGAGGTGATTTTTATAAAAAAAGATTGAAAGTATCATAGAAGTATATAATATAATGTAGTAATAGAGGGAAAATGCACCTGGGGAGGAGGGCGGGGGGGGGGGGACTCTTTCGACGAGTGCTGACAGCGTACATGAGTCGAAAAAGACCCTCTCCCTCTTGGCGCATACGATAGTTTTTATAACAAATGGATGATTCCAGCCATTTCTCGAAATACAGTCATGATTCCAGTCCATATTGGATTTCGAAAAAAGGAAGCATGATCGCCGAGAAGCTCAGAAATGTAAAATTCGATTGATATTCATGGAAATTTTCAGTCATTTATGGCAATTTTACAGGAAAATATGGTAACTTACATAAATTACCCAAAATTCAATCCTTGAAGTTTCCATAAATTTTCGAAAATTCACGAAAATTTTTGATTATTCATGGTAATTTTACGGAGAATTTATAGTAATTTTACAGACTATTTATGGTAACTTTAGAATCATTACCCAGGATTCAGTTTAGAAATTTATATTAATTTCCGGAAATTGATGGAAATTTTCGGTTATTCATTGTAAGTTTACGGAGAATATGACAATTTACCGAAGATTACCTAAAGATTTTATTTTTTAAATTTCCACATTTTTTCGGGAATTCCAATTTCCGGTAATTTAGAGTGATTTTACAGGCAATTATGGTAACTTCAAATTAATTACGCGGGATTCGATTATAAAATTTCTATAAATTTCCGGAAATTTACAGTCGTTTATGGTAATTCAAAAGGGAAATTTTGTAACTTACATAAATAACCTAAAATTCAATTTTTGAAGTCTCCATAAATTTTTGAGAATTGATGAAAATTTCCGGTAATTCATAGTAATTTTACAGGCATTTCATGGTAACTTCAGATTAATTACGCAGGATTCTATAAGGAAATTTCTATAAATTTCCGGAAGTTGATGGAAATTTTCGGTTATTTATGGTAATTTTACAGACAATATGACAATTTACTACGAATTACCCCAAACCTTATTTTTAAAATGTCCATAAATTTCCGGAAATTTATGAAAATTTTCGGTAATTTAGAGTCATTTTACAGGCAGTTTATGGTAAGTTCAGATTAATTACGCAGGATTCAATAAAAAAATTTCTACAAATGTCCGGAAGTCTATGAAAATTTTCGGATATTTATAGTAATTTTACGGCGGATATGACAATTTACTATGAATCGGCCCAAATTTTTACATTCTCATCATTATGAGAAGGTATTAGATTTGTGTAGAATTTGCCCCCCCCCCCCCCCCCCCCTCTCTTTTATCCTTCCTTTCTTCTTTCCCCCCTGCCTCGCACCCCACTTTCCCACCCC
>WSXT02213995.1:0-17467 GCA_011762715.2 Neuroterus valhalla | reverse complement strand
AAGGCGCACGAGACCGAAGACGAGTTCGGTAAACATCGCGCTCAACAAAAAACGCCTGTGTCTATCCCTAGGTGCATCATATACTATTCTTGATTGAGAATAATTCTTTTATGATTGAAAAAAAATTTTTTTTTCTATTGATTCGAATACTTATGACTTCGTTTCTGTTTGCTCAAAAACCTATCTTCCCCAGTTGAAAATTTATCTGTCTCAATATTTTCTGAAACATGCAACTTCTTGCTTGAGATCCAAACTGTTTTGTTAAACTGTTTTTGGCTAGGAAATGTATCATTTCCGTCGAAAATACACTTATTCGTTTTAGGACTAAACTATTTTGTGGAAGAATCGTATTGTTTTCGTTGTTGAATAAAACTAGTTCAAAGATGGTTCTTTTGGTTAAAAAGTAGCTCTTTAAATTAGAAATTTTAATCTTCCATTATTGGTAGAATACTCATAGTTTCTATATGAAAATTCAGCTCATTGTTTGAAAATTTATGTATTTTGTTGAAATTTTGCCTTTTGATATAAAATTGGTCTTCTCGGTAAAAAGTTCATATTTTTTATCGCAAATTCAGCTATTTGATTCATTTTCATTCGAATTAATTTTTCTCAGTTTAAAATAAACTTCTTTCTTGAGAATTCAACTATTTTTCAGAAACCTTGTTTTTATGACTTGAGATTTCAATTATATGGTTGAAATTGCGTTTATTTTCAATTGAAGTGTAATCTATTTTGCAAGATCATTTGGAAAATTGGTAGAAAATTCATCTGTAGTTTGGGAACTCATTTGGTTGAACATTCGACAATTCTGGTAAAAACGTTATTATTTTGTTGAAAATTCAACTATTTTCTCGAAGTCATGTTTTTTGGCCAAAAGTTAAACTTTTTTGTTGGAAATTCGTCCGGTTGGATTTCGAATTCATCTTTATTTTCCGAATTTTAGAAAATTACTTACCTAATTACGTACGTACGTAATTCAAGTACGGCCCCTTATATAATTTTAGACTCACCTATTATGTCTAAGATGGCTTTTGACTAAATGCCCGGCAGTGAGAGCTGCCATGAGCGAAAGTTCACCCGCCAGAACGGTGGCACAAACAATTCTCGCCAATTTACTCGCGTTTTGTCCAGGATCATCCGAATGTGCTCCCTTGACTCCTAGCATTCCCAAACAAGCTCCCTGGGCCGGAAGTCCAGTTCCACCACCCACAGTTCCAACTTCAATGCTCGGCATCGTGCACGAAATATAAAGATCCGTGCCGTCAGGTCCCCAAGGTTCCATCAAAGTCATACAATTGCTGCTTCCAACATTCTGGGCAGGATCTTGTCCCGTTGCAATAAATATTGCTGTCACAATATTCGCAGCGTGTGCATTGAATCCTCCAATACTGCCAGCAACCGCCGAGCCAATCATATTTTTACTAATATTTGCATCAACTAGTCCCGGTACCGTCGTCTTCAGAACAGTCGTGACGACATTAGCAGGTACAACAGCTTCGCAGACAACACTTTTTCCTCTCCCCTCAATCCAATTAACTGCCGCTGGTTTTTTATCCGTGCAGAAGTTTCCACTCAAGGAAAGAATCTCCATATCCGGAAATTGTTCCTGGACAGCGTGGAGGGACTTTTCAGTACCTTTGGAAAGCATATTCATTCCCATAGCGTCTCCAGTTTTCGCGACGAATCTGATGAAGAGGTGTCTTCCTGCAATTCGAATGTGGATCCTCGTCAACCTGGCAAATCTGCTCGTTCGATCGAAACTAGCTTTCATAGCACTAAAGTTTTCTGGGACTTCCATCCAGGCCATTGCTTCACTGGCTCTTACGACGTTAGGAAATCGGACAACTGGACCTCTTGTCATTCCATCAGCGACGACTCTACTGGTGACTCCGCAGTTCAGAAGAGCTCGACTTCCTCGATTTGTGGAAGCTACGAGACAACCTTCTGTCGTAGCCATGGGAATGTGGATTAATTCGCCGTCGACTTTCAGAGGACCAGCGATTCCGACTGGTACTGGGACGTAACCGACTACATTTTCACAGCACGAACCGAGAACTAGGTTGTAGTCGTAGCTTTTGTATGGAAGGTCGATTAGGGACTCGGTGAAGTTTCCTATTTCGCCGAGGATCATGCGACGGATTCCGACTCCTCGTTCCATATTTTCGACGGCTTTTTCCAACTGATAGGGCTGAATGTACTTGTTCTTCACGAGGGAGATTACTTCGTCGTCTGTCAGGGCGTCAGCTCCCAACTGCAAAAAAAAACAGATAAATAAGATTCAGTAATGGAGAATCAGTGTCGGGTATGTTCCCTTTTGGAATATTTGCATAACCTTCTCTCTATTCCTTTGCACACCTAACCACTAACTCAGGGGTAAGGGGGACCTACAGTTTAAGGTGGGTTCCGAACCACCAAGAGCAACAGCTACTTAATACTTTGAGAACTTGAAGAACTCTAGAGGTACCGAGCTCGCGACTTCCCGTGGCCCGCCGAAGCTCCTCCAGAATGCGAGGCGGGAATCAAACCCACGACCAGACAGCGTGGGTCTAAAGCTCTTGCCTTAGCCCCCACGACCGACTGACCACTCCTTCATTATTTCATTAATTTATTAAACTAAAGAATAGTAAGGCTGCCGGTGTCGATGGTATTACCTCTGAAATGCTTGAGTGCGGTGGCAGATATTTGTTTGTGTGGCTTTGTGAATTCATGAATATGTGTGATGTGATCAGCGGAGTTTCGAATGATTGGTGAAAGGCGAATATTGTCCCGATCTACAAGGGAAAGGGTGGTCGCAGCAACTGTAATGATTATAAAGCGATCAGCCCTCTAAGTATTGTGCGCGAAATATTCACCAAAACACCTATTAATAAAGTCATGGGTGACGTTTGGAAAAATAAAAGTTATTTTAAAAAATGTAGGTCTAAGAGCGATAAAAATGATTAATTATCCGATTCAGGAAAGATTTAAATTCAAAGACATCTCAATTTTACAAATGTTGATTTTCCATTGGGAAAACATAGTCTTTGAATCAAATATTAACAGGGTGGCGATTCGGTTTACGATTTCAAATTCCTGGTCATTTCCCGGTTCTTCCCGGTCATGTTTTTCAATCTTCCCGGTCATGTTTTCCAATCTTCCCGGTCAACTAGGAGAAACATATTTGTCGCAAAACGCAAACATTTATTTTTATTCATGACGTTCATTCTAAACATCCTTTAACACAACAGATCAAACATTGCAAAATAAATCAATTTTGGGAAGAATAATCTAATTTTCAATAAATAAATATAATTTTTTTACAAATTTGAAACAGTTAAACTTACAATTGGAAAAAGCAATTTACGATAACAAAAAAAAAAACAGATTTCCAATAAAATAGTTCATTTTTCAACCAATGTGGTAAATTTTCAAATAACATTATGAATCTTCAATCAGAACAGTTCAATTCCAAAAGAAAAAGGTGAATATTCGAACAAGAAGATTATCTTCCAAATAGAAAGAATCATTTTCTAAGAAAAGATATAATGTTTCAACAAAATAGTCGAATTTCAAAGTCAAAAAATAATCATTTTCAACCAAAAATGGAACAGTAACATTTTTAGTTCAAAAACCCAATTTTAAACCAAGCATAAGTGTTTGAAACCAAAAAAAGAATCTTCAACTGAAGGAGTGGAGTTTTCAAACAGATGAATTAACTTTTACTGAAAAGGATTATTAAGGGGAGACTCCATTATCGCGGGTCTAAAAATAGCCGATTTTTGTAATTTTCTTTTTGTAAGAAGGGATGATTATTGGATGATCGGACAATAAACAATTTATTAAGTATGTATTTAACTATATTGATGTAAATTTTGATTGGAAAATATTAAAAACCCACAAAGTTATCCAAATAATCATAACGACATGAAAAAACGACGTCATCTGGTGGCAGCGAAACTACAATGAATTATGACATTGCAAACTCAATCTCATTCCGGAATCAGGCTTGGGTATCGACGGCCTTGGAAAAAGATTGAGTGAGCTGAAACGTAAACAGTCAGGGCCGAATACACGCGAATAACTGACGCCAACTGAAGCGCAGTTGCGAAAATCTATGCTAGTGTACTACTGCCCACTTTCAATGTACGGCAGTGGCGGAGAATGAAGCGAGGGAAACGCCCCTCTCCAAATCCTCCACACCGTCTCGTCCACGAGCGCATTTCGAGGGAGGTGCGAGTTCGGGTGGAATGAGATTGAGTTTGAAGTGTATCTGGAATCCAAAAACCAAAAATACTATTAATCTGCCCGATGGTGGCTATCGTTGTACGTAGCCGATTTCAAAAATTCTGAAAATTACTATTTTTAGACATTTTGAAAAAAGATGTCAAAAGCATACAAGAAAATTCAAATCGCCACCATTTTGTGAACTAAAATATTTTGAAAAAACGACTACGTACAACGATAGTCACGATCGTGCAGATTAATAATATTTTTGGTTTTTGGATTTCGGATAATAATTCATTAATGTATCGCTGCTACCAGATGACGTCGTTTTTTTCATGTCGTTACGATTATTTGGATAATTTTGTGAATTTCCAATATTTTTCGATAAAAATTTACATCAACATACTTGAATACATACTTGATAAATTGCATTTCGTCCGATCCTCAAATAATCATCCCTTCTTACCAAAAAAAATTCACAAAAATCGGCTTTTTTTAGACCCGTCACAGTAGCGTTCCCCCTTCTATGAAAATTTGATTACTCAAATTTTTAATTGAAAAAAAATGTTTAACTAAACAAATAGATTTTCAAAAGAAAAAAGCGAATTTTCAATAAGAATAAGTTCAATTCTCAGCTAAAAAAATTACTTATAACAAAAAAAACTGTGAAACAAATTATTACATTCATGCACAAGATGATGAAGAATAGAATGAAATTGTAAATTGTTAACTGAAGTAGTTGATCTTTAAACCAGAAAGACGAATGTTCAACTAAAATGATGAACATTTAACTAGAATAATTCAATTTTCGACAAAAAATTAATTTTCAATCAAAGAATACAATTTCTCAACAGAATGTTTGAAATTCGAACCATGAAAATGAAAATTTTCAAACAAAAATCGAATAGTTACATTTTTGGCTCGGAAAATTAATTTTAAACGAAACCTAAGAGTTTTCAACGAGATGAATGTTCGACTAAAATGGAAAATGTTCAACTGTATAACTTAAATTGTTAACCGTAAAGAAAAATTTTTTAAGAAGAATATTAACTTTCAAAGAAGAAGATAACTTTCTACAAAAAATCGATTTTCCAACAAAATATGTAAAGTTTCAACGAGATAATTGAGTTTTTTATCCAAAAAGATGAACTCTCATCGAAATCTCGAATTTTGAACAAGAAAAGATCCATTTTTCTGAAAAAATTGGAAACGGTTGAATTTTCAGTAAAAGTAATTGATTCTGAACCAAACTGATAAATTTTCAGGTATAATGATGAATGTTCAAATGACCAGAGGTGAAATTTGAATCAAAATAAAGGAACTTTACCAAGAAAATTTGATTTTCAACAAACAAGTTTAAATTCCAAACAAGTATTTGATTTTTTAACACAAAAAGGATGAATTCGCAATGAACAATATAAACAAGCTTTCTATGATAATTCACGGATATTTCTTCTTCAGAATACTACTTCTACTCTAAAGACTGCTTGAAGTACTTTATTTATTTAAAATTAAGAAGAGGGAACTTTAAAATTTGAATCTTTAAAATTTAAATGGATGACGTCTGGAAGAAGAGAAGTCATTTTTTAAAATGTAGGTCTAAGAGCAATAAAAATGTTTAATTACCCAATTCAGAAGAGATTTAAATTCAAAGAAATCTCAATTTCACAAATGTTGATTTTCCATTTGGAAAACATAGTCTTTAAAGCAAATATTAATTTTAAGAAAATGGAACGTAAATTATTTTGACATTTAGAATAAACCTCTTCAAATCTGAAATTTGAAAATCATTATTGTTTAAAATTGACTAAATACAGAATTATTCAGAGAATTATCAAATCTGCGATATTCACTTCCAGAATCTTCTTAATTTTTCATTTTCCTGTCAAACTCGGTTCGAAATTACAAGTTTCCAAACTCAAGTTCCAAATGATAAAAAAGCTGCAGTTTTGAAAAATAGAAAGGAACATTACCATTCAAAAGCCGAACAATCTTCATATCAAGCACGAAAAAAACAGGTCACAAGAGAAAATATCTAATTATACTGTACGGAATATCAATATTATTACTGCAGAACTCGTTTAGAAAAGAAAAGATTTTCCGGCGTAAAAAAATTCAAACATGAAAAATTGTTTGCTCAAAAAATTTTGTTCTCGACCGAATGTGTTCCTATTTTTTTCTAACAAATAAAAAAGGCTCAGAACTGCTACGAAGGTTATTTTATCTCATTCGATTCTAGTACTCAAGTAAATATTTAGATTGAACTGGATAGATTTGAGATAAAAAGAGCCTCATAAACAATATCAGGAAATTATCAAGTGTTATTTTTTCATTTGAAATGGATCCAAATTTCCAAAGTTTCTGAATTGATGATTTCAAAGCAAGTTTAAAATTATTCTAACTTGATAATAGTTCAATATTAATCTATTTCTATTTTTAGAAAGATTAGATTAGAAAATCTTTGAATTTAAATCAGGCTCGAATTTTAAATTTTGTATCCATATTAATATTTCTGAAAATGGAAATCGTTTGAAATTTTAAATTTTCGCGGAATCGTTACATTTTTAATTTAAGATTTACAATATTCAGACGAATTATAAATTCAATGTTTTTGAATTTAAATTAATTCGAATATGAGGTCTCTAGATTATGAAATGTTGAAAATGTTTATTCGAAAATTTTGAATGTTGAAAGTGATTGAATTGTAAAGCTTCGAACTTTCAAATTACAATTATTGAAGAATAGACCTCAGAAATACAAAGCCTTAATTAAAAGTCTTACAGAATTAATATAATCCTCATGTCCAATTTTGTAGTTGAAAATATATCAAATAAAGAATCATTTGAATTCGCAAATTAAGAATATAAGTATAAAAATATAAAATATTCCAAATTTGAAGCTTTCGCTCTGATTATTAAGTGTCTACATTTGAATGATACTCAAAATATTCGAAATCGAATAAATTTAAAAGCTCCCTTAAATAAAGAACTTTAAACCAAAGCATGATTATAATTCTCGATTTCCGAAATGAAAAAATGTCGTATATAGACGTTTTATATTTTAAAAACAAACTTTCAAAGCATACAAATTACAGAAGCTAGAAATTTTATTTTTCCTAGATTTTAAAAAGTTGAAATACTTCTTTGAACCATCCATCCTATTTTTATTATCAAATTGAATTAAATCAATCTGATGTAGAAGGATTAAAAAAAATGTGTGAACCAGCTTCTTCATTTTTTTTATACGAGATACGTGTCACATTATTTAACTATCAGCATTAATCTGGTTTTTTTAACTCTATAATCCCTCGACTTTGAACTTTTATTTCAAGAACAAGAATATCATTAATTTCTATCAAGTATGTAACATTTAATTTTCAAAAAGTAATATGACATTTTTACACTTCATCACTTTATTCGTCAATGAGTTAATTTTAGTTATCTATGTGTTCAATGCCACTACCATTGCCTTTATCTTGATGATACAAATCAAAATAGTTTTTTAGGAAAAACCAAAAAAAATATGTTCCGGATTTTCAGCCTATTGTTAAAGTCTTTGAAAGAGAGAATTCGTAATTTCCATTTGTATCCTCAACTAGTTCCCAGAAGTACTTCTTCCAAGAAATAAGACTTGTTGAAAATACAATAAGGGGCCATCCATTTATTAAGTTAAGCAATTTTCGAAGAATGTTGACCTACCCGTGTAACGCCTTAAATGTATTATGTAAGTCATGGACAGTTCCTTATCTAATAACAAACTCTTATCTGATAATTTATACTCCAGCTTTTGCGAATAAATGGCAATGCCATATTAAAATAAATATGAATAATTTCTAGACAGAATCAAATAATTAGAAGCCTATTCTTTAAAGTTATTTTATTTTATCCCTGGGAGGCTTTTTTTATTATAGTTTCCCTATTTTTCTTCTCCTTTCTAGAATAATTAAAAAAAGAGTACATGTTTTAGTTTTGATGTTATGTTGTCGACTAAGGAAGTAAAACAGTTTCTTGACAGGTTTAAAAAAAATCCTCTGTCCCAGCGTAATTTTTTTGAAACCCAAATATAAAGATCACAGTCAGAACCCTATTGTGCTTTTCTCACAAAAACAAAACAAAAATTTACTCTGATTCGAAAAATCGAAAAACATTACTTTTTGCAACAGTAGAATTTCTTCAATTCCGAATTGAAGAGGATCCGCAAAGAGTAGGCAATTTTATTTTCAAAAATGCTCAAACATAAAATTACAAAAACAGGTTGACAGTACAGAATTAGAAAATCAAAATTTTTAACGAAAAAGAGTTTACTGACTAAAAAATTCTTGTAGAATCAAATACACATTTAGGTGTATGGATCTTTATTTGAAATACTGTTTTTTATACGATTAATGCGAAACAATTTAAATTGAATTCAACTTGAACTTTTGAAGTAGTAATAACTTGTATTTTTAGTTGCTGTCGAAAGGCAGTTTTGAAAAAATTTATTTCCTCGATTGCTCGCCAAAGACGATTTTAAAACTCCATTAAATTTTCATTTTTAAATTCTCAGTCGATTTTCCCGGAATCAGCTAACTTTTTTGCACCAAACTTCATTTACTTGTGTTCAAAAACCTAGAATTGTCTAGAGAAAACTTTCATACTTTTTGAAATTTCGAAAAATATTTAATGTATAAAGTCCAGAGATACATTTTTTCTTCTACCAAAAAATGAAAAAAGAAGAAAAAATGCCCGAGTACTGAAATATTTTTGGTTTAGATTAGCAGATAGAAAACTGTTATTTCATCGATGAAAGACTAGTTCAATTTTTTCTCTAACAACTAAATCGAAATGTTTGAAAAAAAGTTTGGTATCTATTTTGGATTGAAGTCTTCTCAGAGATAATTTTGGGCCAACAAAAGTCGGTTTTGCTTAAACGTTTGTTCAGAATGTAAGCATATGGTGGATTTTGTTTTATGGCACAGAAAAATTTCGAAAATTGGCACAAAAAAAAGAGAATAAATACTTTGGAAGCAAGGTCTTTTAATTGAAAAGGGTTGAAAATACGCTGATTCAGAATCTTTGGATAAAAAAAAAAATGTTTGGTAAAAGCTTTCAATTTTCTGATTACATATATAGAAGAATACACAAATACAGATAATTCTTAGACAGAAATATATTTTCATACTATGAAACGTTTCAGAATCTTTTTTGAATTGTAGCTCAGTCGCAGTTTGATGCTACCGATTTTTTTTAATTACCTTCTTTCGAAAGTTACTCAAAATACTCGGAATGAAATTGATTACAAAGTTCTCTCAATTGAGAAACTTCAAACTATAACATGATTATAATTCTCGAATTACATTTTTCAAACTGAAAAGTTTGATTTTCAACAAAAATTAATGAGAATGTTCTCCTAAATGAGAAACTTCAAGCTTAAACATGATTATAATTCTCGAATTATAATTTTTGAAACCAAAAAGTTGGATTTTCACCAAAAAAGTTCATTTTTTCCGAGAAAATATGAATTTCCAATACAAACGGACAATTTTTTAACAAAGAATTCAAGTTTTCGACCAAGCAAGATGACTTAAACAAAATCAAATAATTTTCGACGAAATAGTGAAATTTTAATAAAGAGATGAATTTTTAACCAAATAGACAAATTTCCAAATGAATGAGTTTTCATATAATAGAGATAATTTTTGAACCATAAATAAAATAGCTTATTTCTTAGTTCAAAAAATTGATTTCTAACAAAAATACAACAAATTTCAAAAAAACATACATTTTTCAATCCAAGGTATGAATCTTGAAGAAATAATTTTCAAAAAAGTTGTTCAACTCTCGACTAAGTAGACAACTTTTGACCAACAAAATTTGGTTTTGCTCAAACCTTTGTTCAAATGGTGGATATATCTTCATGTTTGTTACATGGAACAGAATATACAAACAAAAGAACAAAAAATACATTGAATGTAAGGTCTTTAAATTGAGAAGTGTTGAACAAACGTTCATCCAAAAACTTTGGATGTTCAAAATGATTAAATGGTAGAGCTTCAAATTTTTGCATTTCAATTATTAAAAAATAAACTACTACCGAAATTAATAGCGATAATATGCAAAGTTCAAAAATGTAGTTTGAATTGAAGCTTTCGCGGAGACAACTTTGGACCAACAAAAATTGGTTTTGCTTCAACCTTTGTTCAAATTTTGAGCACATTTTGATATTCACTATGCAGTTTAGAGACTACAGGAAACGAATAAAAACTTTGAATAATAAGGTCTTCAAATTGAAGAGTTAGAAATACACATCAATTTATTTTGAATTGCAGCCTTCGGAGAAACAATTTTGGACCATCAAAAACTGGTTATCCTTCAACCGTTGTTCAAGTTGTGAACGTAGGTTGATATTTGTAGTATGGCACAGAAAATCCTTAATTCAAAATTCATTGCCATTCTTTGAAGATAATTTTTAATAAAAATATTTTCTTTCATTCAACCTTATCTGATAATTCCTCTAGAAGAAAATAGATCAAAATTTTGGCTCACCTCAGATCTGTAAATTGCCAGACACTCTTCAACAGTTCTGGGGACTTCCGGTACATTTTTGGCGGCTTCACTCGTGGAACTGATGATGTTAACTTCATCGGTTTGAACTTCTTTGTCGATGAGTTTCAAAAAAGACTCGTCTTCAACTTCGATCCAATCGCCGCCCATTCCGGAGAGCGGAAAAATTGTTGAGTGCATAGTAGGCATCGCTGATTCGAATCTGCGTCTGGTCTGACCCTCCAAAGTAGATGCAGCCGTTTGCATAGTTTCCACAATTCCTTCCTCAGCGACGCTTTTCTGCGCGTCTGCGCTCTCCTCCTTCAACTTAAGTTGTTTCGCAATATCACCCCTATCCTCGAAAAATACGAATTTGATCGCCAGCGCCACAAGGAGAATTACAATCACGACGTTATCAGCGCTGAATGGCATCCAGTTTGCAAAGTATTTCCTCAAACCGAGCTGAGACTCCGTGATGTTCTCATTGGCCAGGATCAGATTGGGATTCACCGTCAACACCGACTCCTTGATTGTTTTCGCAGTTTCTCCCTGCTTAAATGGCCATCGACTGAAAAATAAAATGAAGAATTAGATTTTTCTTTATTTTGAGGACAGTAAATACAAATTTCGTGTAACAGTGGTTGAAAATAACGATTCGGTGTGGCAATAGTTTGAAAAAGACCATTTGGTATAAGAATGAATGGGAAAAAATCACTTGTTTCTGAGAAAATTGAGGATAAAAGTGGTCATTTCATTTTCCCCAAATAAAACCTCTTCAATTATAAAAAAACAGTCATAAAAAGCACCATCATCATCATCAATTGCGCACGTTTAGTTTTTCATGTGAAGGAACAAAACAAGTTTCATCGCAAAAATTTTGTTCAATTAATATCCTCTCAGGGACCATTTATTAACTATGTTACTAGTTTTGGTCTATTATTAATTCACATTTTTGGGTCAAAAAGTTGGATTTTCAAATTTTTCACCAAATAGTTCAAGTCTCAACAAAACAGTCGGATTTTCAAATAAAAATAATAGTAATCTACCAAGAACAGTTGCGGGAGAGATCAATTTTTTTGGGGGACAGTAAAACCTTGCAAGAAAAAAGTTGAGTTTCAAACGAAAAAATTAATTTTCAACCAAGAAAGATGGATTTTCAATCCATAAGGATGATATGATGTATCCTCACAAAAGAGTTGAATCTTTGACCAAAAAATATTACTTCCAGAAAGAATGAATTCCTGCAGAAGTAGTAAAATTGTTAATCTAAAGAGATGAATTTCCTACCAAATAGTCGAATTTTCGATAAAACAGTTGTGTTCTTAACAAAAAAGTTTATTTTTACCCGAAACAGGTTATTTCAACAAGATAAATGAATTTATAACCTACGAAGATACTTTTTGGAGCAAAAGGTAGAATTTTCAAACAAAGAAGATTATTCAACCACAATAAGTTGTATTCATAACCCAGCAGTTGAATTCTCAAGTCAAAAAGATAAATTTCCTAGAAAACTTCATTTCCGACAGGGAAAGATGAATTTCCTACCGAAAAAAGTTTTTGATCCAAAATTACAATTTTCCAAAAAACAGTTGAATCTTTATTAAAAAAAATATTTTCCAGAATAGTTAGGTTTCCAACAAAACAGATCTATTTTAAAGCAAATAGCTGAACTTCCACCCTACAAAGATGATTTCCCAACCAAGAAGATTTTTTTTTACAAAACGACAATAGTTCAGCAAAATACATTGATATTCAACCTACTAGTTGAATTTTCATTCGCGTAACCTAATTTTCCAACCAAAAATAGAATAGTTAAATTTTCAGTAAACGATTTCTTATCCGCAGAAGTTATATTTTAAATACATTCGCTGAAAATGTAAATAAAAATGACAAATTTTTCAAAAGGCAGTTGGATTTTCAAACCAGCAGTTCGAATTTTCAGTGAAAAAGTTTATTTTCAATTAGGAAAGAAGGATTTTCGATCCGGGAGGAAACATTTTCAACAGAAAAGTTGAATCTTTAACCAAAAAATATGATTTACAGGAAATAAATAAACTTTTAATGAAATAGTTTAATTTTCAACCTACAAAAATGAGTTTTTAACCAAATATTTGATTTTTCACGCGAAATATACGATTTTCGAGGAGACAGTTGAATTCTTTAACCATAGGGTGTCTAGCTCCGACGTATGATGAAATTCCCGCTTTTTCCTGTCAGGTTTTGGAATTTTTCTGTTATAAAAAAATCAGTTTAATACTTCAAAATATATATTTACTAATGAATAATAAATTTTGCAATATGCCAGACATGGTCGTAAATGAATTTTGAAGAGACTTACAGAACCAGATTTTTCAAAACCATTTGTTTAAACAAATTGTGTACTCAATTGTTGCTAAATTTGCTATATTGCAAAAATCATTCAAAACAACATAAACCCTAAACTCATGAACCCTAAACCCATAAACCCCAAACCCATAAACCCTAAGCCGATGTTTGCTGAATAACTTTCAACACTTAAACAATAATTTCCACATTCTTTTAAAATGTTTGCTGCATTTTCGCACTCATTTAGAAACCTCAAAAGCAGAATCCCTATTGTTCCTGGAACATTCATTCCATACTAATAGGACTAATGACTTCGATTATTTAAATAACACAGGTCTGCAAGGGTTTGTTGTTGGAAAGTGGGAAGACATTTCCGAAGTGATTTTTTGCGTTAAATCTGAATCACTGGTCAGAAGTGTTCCATCACGTCAGGATTTTGAGATATTTGAGGTTGTGTACTCAAAAAATGTTTTTTTTTGTTGCTATTTTCGAGGTCATGTACAGGACGTACAAAATTTTTCTGTTCTATTTCACAAGTGGCAGCCGTTAGTACAGAGGTGTCCAACGCGTGAGCAGCGGTGTAAATAACTGTCACTCGTAAATCCCCTCTCTTACAACCTTAGATGCGTTCATCCGTTGATCGCGATGTGGAAGGGGTCCTCGGCGGCATGCCGCCGAGGATCCCTGCCGCGGCAGGCTTTGTGAACAGTGCGTGCAAGTAGGCGTGGTCAGGCGTAGTCAGAGGAAGCCGGTGGTGGAACGAGGAGAGAATTCTCGATGAAGCGCTCGGAGAAGGGGAAGAAAGGAGAAGCACGCTAACCTTGCGTTGGGCACTCCTGCGTTAGTACTACCGTTACCCTTCAAAATCAGCACTTGAAACGCCACAACCGATTTTTTTTTCCAAAGTTACGGCCATTTTGATTTTTAACATATATCTGCACAATACTATGGGCATTCACGTTAATTCTTTGGGGCGAAGCCATCTTGGGAATAAAAATATCTTCTGACTATGAATTTATATTCATCGGCCATGTAGAATCCAGGGTACCAACTTTCCAAGAGGAATGAGTGAGCACAATAAAACGCTTCGCCCCAAAAAATTAACGTGAATTCCCATAACATTTTGCAGATATATGTCAAAACTCAAAATCGCCGTAACTTTGCGAGAAAAATCGGTTGTGACCGTTCAAGGGCTGATTTCAAAGGATAATAGTAGTATTTCAAAGGATAATAGTAGTATTTAAAGGATAATGGTAGTACTAACGGATGCCATTTGTAAAATAGACCGAATAAATTTTGTTCGCCCTGTACATCGCTTCGGGAATGACTGATCGCTTTCCAACAACAAACACAACCTCATTATTTGCAGACCTGTGTAATCGTACGAAATTTCTAAAGTAAATTGTCGAGATTAAGTACGGTTAATTAACAGTAAGGTATTTATATTCCTAATTAGCGATCTCAAAATAGTTTATTTCTTTCGAAATTTTTTGAGGTAAAATGCTTCATGGTTTAATAGCTATTTTAAGATCTTATAGACTCATCATTGGAGGATAAAGAATAAATGTTGTAATAAACCATAAAGAATTGTATAATATGCTGCAGGAAGATTGTTTTATGATAACTTTGAAACTACATTTCATGACGTATGAGATACAAGATGAAAAATACAAAACTTCAAATCGACAAAGCACCAAAAGATGTGTCAATTGAAGAACAAGAAAAAAATTATTCTGAGTTCTAAGCTTGTACTTTATAAATTTTAGACATAAAAATTGATGAAATAATTACAGAGAAAAAATGGATAAATGGAAAAATCACAAAAAAATGATAAAATTGGAGACAAAAAATATTTCTTTCAAATGTAATATAAAATACGAAGAACATTTACAGAATTTGTGACCAAATAGCAAAAATAAGTTGATGAAACAGCTTGATTTCGCCATATTTTGTTTCAAAAAAATGTTTGAACAAATGATTTTTTAAAGTTTGGCTTTCCGAGTCTTTTTATAATTTAATTACAAACATTCCTGACCAATTTTGGCTGATTTGATTAAGATTTCCGGTTTTGAACAAAATTATTGCTATATCCTCAGTGTGTGGCGATCGCTTACGGAATCGCGTTACTTTTCGTTCTGACCTTATCAATGTATGAATTAACTTATTCCATTGAGACTTCAATACCCGGTTCTTAATTTTTGCTGCGTTATTGACCATTTTTCCAAATTCTGCAAAAATTCCCGTTTTTCAATAAAAATCCTGTTCATTTCCCGCTTTTTTCCGGTGGCTAGACACCCTGAAGCACATAGAGGACTTCAAAATAATTAATGAATCTTCGACAAAATAGTTTGATATTCAACCTATAAAAATAAATTCTCAACCAAATAGTCGGAATTCCCACAAGGATATTTCAACGGAATAGTTGATTTTTCAAGCGAAAAAGACGAATTTTCGAACCAGGAAGTTGAATTTCTAACAAAAAAGTTCATTTTCAATTAAGAAAAATGAATCTTTAGTCCCGAAGAACGATTTTGTTGTGTAAACGTGCCTTTGGGCAAGTATCTCCGTGCTCCTTTTGGCACCGTGCAAGCCTACTGGCGCCCCCACTTCGGGGGACGCTCCCATGTTAAATCTTATGGAGCAAAAGTTAGTACCGTGGCGGCCACGGTCTCTTTCGGGGGACGCTGCCATAAGAATACGTGTAAAATTCGACGGCAGCGCCAGCCCTCACCTCCAACCGTCTGCACATAGCGAATCCATTCCTATCCATGGTACTATGGGTTACGGGAGTGGGGGAAGTGTGCTTAGATCGGAAACTGAAGCCAGTGACTAACACACTCGCGCTGATCTGAGCACACTGAGTGGGGGACGCAGTGGCGAGATGGCGCATGGCGCCGACTGGCAATAGCTAAGAGATGCGACCTAAGATCATGTTTCACGCCCGATTACATGTACGTATCCAGTGAGAGTATTTAATTTAACAAATCCATCCATAAACATGGTATCAGAAGTGCGCGAGTTTTTCTTTGGAAATAATGCGCTTTTGAAGTGCGTACATACCTTTGATGTCTCTAAAAAAAAAACAAAACCAAAAAACTCAAGGAAGTGTTTGCCAGGGCTCGGGTTGCGCAGTGCCATGTATCGACGGAATGCGTAGTGGATCAAGATTTAGAGTGACGAAGAATTGAAATGAAAATAATACATAAATAAATAGAGGAGGGGGAAAAAATTCTGCGCATTCAAGTGAACAGCCTCCCAGTGAAATGGATTTCACTGGACCAGAAGTTTGGCAAATGTGGATTGAGCGATGTGCTAATGCGCTACACAATGGGCGAAAAGTCTGAAGAAATCTTAACGCAGATCCTCCCGCAAATTACAGTCGAGACAACATACGATGCCATCGAGGAAACATTGAACGATTATTTTTCTTCAAGAAAAGAATCTGCTCTTCGAGAGGTATAAATTCAATACTAGAGTGCAGGAACCGGGTGAATCCTTATTAAGGGAGAGCTGATATAAGACCGCATAATTATCGGCGTTCGAGACGCAAAAAATTTCAGAACGCCTACAGCTGATTACGGACCTGAACTGGAACAAGCTGTGACTATGACCCGCCAGGCTGAAATTCAGTCTAAAAGAAGCAAAATACTTCGATCCCTCAATGCAGAAACAGGCAGAAATGTCCGGCTCTAGAATTAAAATGTCGCAACTGTCAGAAGCGAGGACATTGGGATCGTGTTTGCATGACCAAAGAAGTATGCTACGCTAAAAAAGAGACAACTGGAGGAGATGAACTCGACGCAGCATTCATCGGTTCATTAGCACGTAAGCCTTCCAATAAAGATGATTATATTGCTAAACATAATGTTATTATTTTGCTGAGACTGTCAAGTTTAGTGTAGATATGTGTGCTGATGTAACCTGAATTCCATTTAGAAGGATATCAACTCAATTCCGCGTTAAAATTAATAGACTAGACAGAATGATCCCGAACCGGACGGAATAAATTGCCTGTATTTGGCTACCTTATCTTTAAACGAACAGAATTGAATCTTGCACAAATATTGCTGCATTTGAAGAATTTCCTCAAGTTTTCAGAAGTATTGGTCAATTTAAAAGAGAGCTTACAATTCAGTTGAAAGAAAATTCATCTGCTCAGACCACGATCGTATACACAGGTCCGGGGGCTCTCGTGATGGGGGATGTTCCCTAAAGTGAGCCAAGAAGTTTCGCAAACGGGCCACTGAGTGTAGTGGCGCATATGTCGAGTGCTTCAGAATTTAAAAATCAAAACAAACCACGGTCATCTAAGTCTTACCCACGGTCTAACCCAAGTGAACTAAAGATGTCTAAAGACGAAGTGTCAGCAAAATTCACACAATAATAAAAAGACCTGCAAAATGCCTAGTTGTTCTGTA
>WSXT02213984.1:0-17468 GCA_011762715.2 Neuroterus valhalla | reverse complement strand
CTCGTTTTCAATAGAGTTGTTATGAAAAATAATATGCATTACTAGGAGTGAAACACCTAGTAATGCAACATACTATTAAATCCCTTAGAATACTGTTATATATCCGAATTCAATTTATTTGAGAACCCTACCTTTTTTTACTTTGCAAAAAATATATTACATATAGACTGCCCTGTGCCCGTAAGGGAATAGAGTTTTGTTTATGAAAAACGGGAACACTTCTAACAACAAATAATGATTCTGTGATTCAAGTAATAGACTGCTCGTTTAACCTGAATTAAATTCGTTTAATTTTGAATTAAAAAGCGTCAAAATGGATAAGAATCGCAAATATAATATTTCAAAATTGGATAGTTACGAATTAAAACAGATACAAAAATTGGATAGTTTTCTTTAATAGGAATTTAAAGCTGAATAATTGTAAAAACTGTAATGTCCTGATAAAATTTTTCGAAATTGAAATTTTTTTAAATAATGCGATTCAAAACAGTAGCCGTATCAATATTCAAAGATATTTTGAAAAGAATACGTTCAAACTTGCTCATTCATTAAATTTATAAATTTATAATAGACTTCACCATTTAAAGAGGTGTTTTCCCTCATTATGACACCGAACATTTAACTCTTTGAAGTTATAATATGCGCATCCGAGGCTGGGCAAAATTCGCGCATAAATTAATTCAGGGCGTCGGGCAAAACAAAAAAAGCGTTAAATGCGAGTTTTTTTATTAGAAGATCGTTATCTTTTTACCATAAGCGAGTGTTTCCCACGTCTCATTGCTCCGCCAGATTGCTAGAAACGAAACAGCAGATCTTTTATCTCGCGGTACCGGCATGTTAGATGTAAGATTTAGGATGTAAAACAGGAGACAGGAGACCGGACATGGACCATGGAGTTTTTTTTAATACAAAGATATAAAGAAAGAAGCCGAATTCAAGGCCAAGAAAGAAAAAAAGATACTATTCCGACGTTATCTGATCCAATTATATGTTGTTAATTACAGAAAATTGCTTTATGTCCGGGACCTCACGAAGCGTAAAGTCGGTAAAGTCGTACTATCATCTTTCCATTGATAACTATATCCTTTGATTCAGTTTCGCGCGAATATTTCCAGCAAATAGATTATAAGCGTTCATCCAAATTATTTATAAATGTTCAATGCTTAGATACTTATTGAACTTTATTACAGAAATATGTAATATCGTTTTTGGGTTTATAGCTTTTCATATATTAAATTGCTAATTTTTGCAGTCATTTTTATGTCCTATAAAGAATGTTTGATAGTATCTCACCGTAGAATTTAATCATTCTTAGAATAGTCCATAAAATATAAAAAAATTGTTACATTGTTGAATATAGAACATTTGGAAAGAGGAATCCTTATTCGATTCAACAGAAAAATGGTTAAATCTGCAGTTGTTTCTTTAAAATTAGTTGTTTCACATTTTGTATTTTTTCAGACGCTTTATACAAAAATCGTAATTTTGACTACATTTTTATAATAACATATTCTATTGTACTCTTTAAAATATCATCAATAATTGTATTTGAGTCCTTACTGCAAAAATCATTTCTTGGAGAAAAAATTCATGAAAAATGGCGAGCAGCCCACTTTGCCGTGAATTGATCCTCGGTGTTCCGCAGAAATAATCTGCAATTCTTGGAAATAAATCCCGGATCTTCCAGGTTTTTTGTCTACTAGCCTTATATTTTATTATGATGATAAATTTCAAGACAATGTTTCGTCCGTCGACGCCGGACCTGATCAGTTTTTTCAAGAAGTATACATTTAGTTGAAAAATTATTTAATACAACAGTATGAATTATTATGAAAGATGCACTATAAATAAATTGGAAGCATGAGAATAGAGACGAAAAAATGTAAAAAGTTTTGTATTACATATGTGTATAAAAGAGGTAAGTACGTTGTGTTTCTCGTTGAATTTGTGTTAAAATATGAGAAGTACGTCATGGTTATTAGTTTCAAAAACATCATGAAGAGAGTGGTTTGAAAATAAAAAGAGTTTGCCCCGTGGTCCAAGGGGTTTTTTTGTTTAAATATTGTTGTATAATATTTGTGGGCAGACACTTTACACGTAAACTGTAGGACCATTGGGATACTGACAGTTCAGTATCTTGTCCACGTTGATTATACTTAATAGGTGGTTATTCCAAGGTAGGTATAGTGACAAGATGTGTTCGGTGTATGACGTCATGCATGAAAATATTTTAATAGTGTTACTGTCTGCAATGTTTGGTGTAAAACAATGTAAAACCTATAATTCTGTAATTATCACATATAATTATGTTGTATATAAGTATATATGATAATGCATCACTATTTGAACGTTTTTGTTAAAAAGTAAGTTATAATATCTCAATTTTTTTACTTAAAACACAACCCAAAGTCTTTGAGGAATGGAAAACAGTAAATTGTATCAACATTTGTAATTTTTGGATTCAAGTAAATGGTCATATTTATGACTCCGAAATTGAATGTCTGTTTTATTGTTTACTGATAAATTTTTATAACAATAGATATTCCTTTAAACAGCCTACGTTTGTAATTTTTTTCTTATGTTCAGTATTTTGACGCATTCAAAATGAAAATGAGGATCTTCTTTATGAGCATGTTCCACGACTGATATAGTTTTACTGTCGTTTTTACAGTCGTATATATGTTCTTTCATACGTTTTTCTGTTGTTCTTATTATTTGTCCAATATAGATACCGTCACAACCTTCACATTTAATACCATGAACTACATTGGATTTTTGCTTTTTCTTTCATGGATCTTTGCCAGTGTCAAAACAATTGAAACTATTTTTGTCCGATACAAAAACAACATGATATCGGTATTTTCGCAAATTCAAAAGTTATAGCGAAAGTTATAAAATAATATTAGAAAAACATACACACCTTGGACCACCAGGGAAACTCTTTTTATCATCAAACAATATCGTTATGATGTTTTTCAACTAATAACCATGACGTATTGTTATATTTCAACACAAATTCAACGAGGAACACAACGTAGATCTGGAATTAAAGTTATTGAATCTGGCCAAAACCCTAACATCAATTTGCATTCTTGGGAATATTTTAGAATTCTCTTTAATGCGCTGGATTTTACCATAAACTGTTCGAAAATTACGTTGAATTCTATATTTTCACAATGAAATATTCGGAATTTCGTCGTGAATTCCCCTTTCATGTAGTTATGGGGGAGAGGGCATTGTACACACAACCTGCATGGAGATAAACATGACCTCCCTTGGCCACAACCCTTTATTGTCCTATTCTGGCATACTTTGCCAGAGATAATTCTAAAACCCGTATTGGAATCGACCTTGAGTTCTTGAAAACGCTCAAGAAATTCTTACCCATTCTTTAGAATCAAGTGCAGGGATTGCAGAACAATCTCAGCGCGTGGACCCATACAATCTGGTAGGCAAGAGAGGGGATAACGCGTTGCTATAGGCCGAGTTCATTGGACAAGACTTGGTCTTGGAACTATTTGTCCAATCAACTCAGCCCGTAGCAACGCGTCATCCCCTCTCCTGCCTACTCGATCGGTTGTGTCCACGCGCTAAGGTCGTTCTGCATTTCGTACGCTCAATGCGATAAATAAATTATACATGAATAAGCCACAAGAGAAAATAAAAATTCAACAATATACACAGCATACGCGGAAAAAAGTAGACTATCATAAAACCAAAATGATCTCTTCGACAACGAATGGGGAAATTTATGTTCTAAAAATGTGCGAACTTTGTGCTTCATAAAAAAAAAGTATTTTTTTGCGTGAGCAATCTGAATATAATACTTTGAGCTAAGATAGTTGTTAAGTAGTTAATGGTTTCTAGATTTTTTCTAGATTCGAGGAAAATAGTAATAATTACTAACGATACATCTATGTTTCAACTAAAAAAATTGAATTTCAATTAGTAGTTCCAATTCCTGAAAATTTAAATTAAAAAAAATTAATTATTAACCAAACAGTTCCAATTTCAACTGAAATAAATGAAATTTCTACCAAAAGAGAAAGATTACCAAGCAAGAAAGATTTCTTGGTCGAAGCATGAAAATTTGTGCAAAACCGGTAAATTTTCAACTAGAAATAATGGATCTTCAACAAAAAAGATTCTTCCCTGCGGATTTTCATCTGGAAAAAAATGAGATTCTTAAACGTAATTGTTAAACTCTCAAATAAAAAAGATGAAGTTTTTATCAAAAGAGAGAAGTTTCCTACAAAACAGTATGATTTTCTACCCAAAATTATTGATTGTCCACAAAAAAGTTTATTACCAACCAAATTGTTGAATTCTTCAAGAAAAAAGCGAATTCTGTAGAAACAATGTAGATTTATAGTTTTTGCTTTCTCGTTAGGGAAAAGTTACAATAATTCTTATCTAATTCTAATGTTCAAGGCCTCATTTGATTATCGGAAGGATTCTCTGCAATTATATTTGGGTAGTTTTGATTGAAATTTGAATTTTTATTGTTTATAACAATTGGAATAATTATGATTCTCATAATTATTTTTCAATAAAACCTACCTAGCAAAAACTAAAACTCTTAATAACTTCTGATTCATAAACAATTTCCACCTGCATTTTTTTTCTGAAGCACACTTACACGCCTTCTTTGAAATACGCAGCAATTATTAATAGGTATATTTTGGTCAGTTTTATAAATCATTAAAAAGATTATGAATTTTGAGATTAATTGTACGTATAGTGAACATCCTTCAGCCGTAAGGGTCCTTTTCAACTAAATGGTTGAATTCTCTACCAATATAGTAGGATTTTAAACTAGATGAGAGTTGAATTTGTAAGCAACCGAAAAAAAATTCGGTAGTTAAGTAGAAATAAGATTTCAATCTAATTGTTCCCTTTTGAGTCAAAAAGACCAGTCTCCTACAAAATATTTGAGTTTTCCCTCAAAAATATTGATACTCAACCAAAAAGCGTATTTTCAACTAAAAGTTGAACTTGGAACAAAACAGATCCTTAGTAAAGAAGAATAGGAATTCAACCAAATAAGTAAGTGTTTAGTTCGTAAACATATATTCAAAGTAGATTATAAGATTTTCAACTAAGAAATAATGAAATTCACCACAAAAAAAAAAAGAATTAGAAAAAAAAGACTGATTTTTACAAAATAATTTAATCCTCTACCCTCAAACATGAATTTTCAATTAACAAGTTCATGTTCAATGAAGTTGTTAATTTTCCATCAAAATGTTGTGCCCGGAAACACGAATTTCCAACAAATAGTTTCATATTCAACAAAAAAAAGATGACTTTTCAACATGATTGATCAAATTTTGATAAAATAATAGAATTTCGAACAAAAACAGGCGGATTCTCAAGTAAAAATTCAATAGTCCCGGACTAAGGCGTGAAGAGTCCCTGCCTCGTATTCTCAGTTCCGTTATTTTAACCAGGGCCCAAATAAAGCTAGGCATATAATACAAGATTAGATTTAGAGCCTAACTATAGACGTTCATAGATCTTCCAGTGAAAACAAATGGAAAATCCTAACCTGTAATAAACCTGAAAAATCAATGGAAAAGAAATTATTAGAACTTTTTTATAGGTCCCCATTTCAAAGTATTCATAATTTAGTAGTGCATAGAGAATTTTATCTTTGGGCGTTGATACAAAGTGTGTATGATATGAGCATTGAAGTGCGGCAAGATGTCAGCAATATTATACCGTTACCGTAATTATCATTGCATTTTAATGTCTAACAATTCAATTTAATTGGTCGAATTTTTCCAAAAAGTGGATCTGGAATCTTTCAAAAATTAGACCTGGAAAACCTAGAAAAGTAATGGAATTTTAAAATTAGGCTCTTGTTGCAAACCTGTTACTAATTATTCGAATTTTTTTGATATGTATCTGACTAGTTCCCTTGTTTGAATAGAGGCAAATATGGTTATATCCACCATGGAATTTTGAATTCTTCATTTTTAAAGTCTCTAAATGAAAAATATTTCTTTGGAATATTTTTGAGAGTATAATAATATTCGCTAATAGAAGCAGATATATAAAGAATTCCCTATAATTCACGCAAGATTTAGATAAAATATAAAACACGTTTAAAGATTTTCTTTTCTGCATAAACTACATAAGATAGAGGTATGTTTATTTATGAAATAGCACATTGGGTAGATGACTGTAATGGCTTTGCTGGCACATGCGCATTTTTTTGTCAAAATTTTTCATTACCATTTTGCATAAATGATTTCTTCCTATTAGATTGCATGAAATATAAGGTCTATACCCGTGCATTGAAGGAGGAGATTTAATGCTGCATCAACGAAATTCAATGACATTTATGAAAAATTGTCATTTATAATTTCGACGAAAGATTGCGTATGTGCCAGCAAAGAAGTGGAGGTTCTCTGACAGATGTTTTATTCCATAATAACCCTTTTCTATGTATTTTTTGTTAAGAGGAAAGAAAAAAATAGGGATAATATGTTTTCTATAAAAATCAAATCTTGCGTGAATTATGGGACATACATAATAAAATCGAAGTTTGGGCTGGAAAGGCCGAGGTAAAGACATTCCATGTTTGAAAATGTGATCGGAGGGGAATGTCGTTAAAAGAAGGATACATATTTAGGCAGAAGAAAATATTATGCTCAAGCAAGTATGTAGAAAAGAATTGAAAAGGGGCTCTCCTACAAGACCGGCTCTTTCTCTGTTTGGTGTTCGTAAAATTTATGCTTCCTGCCTGCTAACGCAGAATGTGACTGCAGTGACCAGAACACACAGAGATGAATTGGTGCCTATAATATTGCAGTCACGCAACGCTCGACCAGAGCAAAAGTTGAGTATTGTGCGTGCACGCACCCGCGAACCCGCTATTTCGTACAATACACAATTACGCTTGTCGTGTATACACAAATGTTCTGTATGATCAGGGCTGCCACTCAGTCACTTAAGTCACTTTTAGTCACTTCCTTTTCCCAAGTCACTTTTTAGTCACTTTTTTGAAAAACAGTCACTATAAGTCATTTGCTTCAAGAAACAGTCACTATATATCACTTTTTCAGATGAAGAGATCTTATTGGAGTTTTCAAATCTTCGAAACTTCACTGCATAATTACTAATAATTACACTATCCTTTTTATCGGCTTCTGAAATTCCATTTATTATTGAAGTTCAAGTTATTTTGGTTCGTGATTTTCCTGTTTTCTAGTTCCTATCGTAATTCATTGTGGGATGAAAAGAGGCATTTGTGTTGATGATTTGTTTAGCTTGTTTGACTGAATAAAAATTTTTATGACTTGTAAAATTTATTCTGGAACTCTTGACCTTGGTATCTACCCCAAATTTAGTACTAGAATTTCATCCAATCAGGTCAATGCAAGCCAACCAAAAATATGTTTGATCAAATCGAAATTTTGAAGTTGATAAGTGTTACTATGAATATAACAAGCCTTTTTGTGTGTGAGCATTTGTCACCTTAAGTAACTTCTTGTCACTTTTTGAGGTTGTACATTTTTAGGGCACGGTGTGAATTTAAAAATCAGAGGGAACTCAGCGTAACGCGTAACGCTAAACACTGTCAGGGGAAGAGCGGGCTCCCCCGTTTCTAAATCCCTTCCATTTCATCCTTCGCTCCCCACTGAGAGCGGTATGTAGTGGTGTATAGCGCCATCTGGCACATGAGCACGACGGTGTTTATGTGTGTTTGCGTAACGCGGATCAGAAAAATGTATTAATTATTGGTAGAATGAACAAAATGATTAACAATGTAAGAAACAAAATAATGAAAAAGAATCATCTTTATATTTCTGGTTATTGCAATGATTAGTTGTTAAAAATCAAATTTCTAATTGAATATAAGAGGAGTTAATGAAGAATTTGGGAAAGCTCACAGATTGTTCGTTCAAATGTCTCTTGCCCGTGTCTCTTCGATGTCATGTCCTTCAAATTTAAAACAACTGTTACTTATTAGGAAAATTTCCATACCCAATTTCGTCTAATTATTTTTAATGATTGTTCAAATAAGAACAATTTTAATTGTCAGCATATGGGGTTGTCGCTTTTGCCGGGCGTTCCACGACGATTCAAGATTTTTTGGTTTGAAATTAGTCACGTTTAGTCACTTTTTTGGTCTGAAATTAGTCACGTTTAGTCACTATTTAGCTAAATTAGTCACTTTTGTCACTTTTTTGGAGTCCATTAGTCTGTGGCAGCCCTGTGTATGATGTATGAGTTTATGAATGAAGTATGTATTCTCGGTATATCGCGTCAAGAGTATCTTTGAATATTTTACGCGACTTCTCTTCATCATTCCACGAGCATCAAGTCTTCAAGTTGGATTGGGCTTGTTTTTAGTTTTGTCTTTATGTAGCCAATAGCTAAAATTCATCCCGAAGATTTTCTTAACAGTAGTCCCTAAAGTTGGAATATTTGTTTATACTCCCTCCCATATACGGACTTGAGAGTCTCTGCATAACATTCTCTCTATTCCTTTACACATCTCATCGATATCTCAGGAGGGAGGGGGACCTACAAATCAAGGTGGGTTCCAAACCACCAAAAGCAACAGCTACTTAGTAGGTGGTAAGCATAGGCACGTAAAAGTAACTCCCTCCTGCCCAGTGCCGGATCATGGGGTGGGCTTGATGATACTGAAGCATCGTGCCCCGCACTAGTAGGAGCCTCTTATTCCCTGAGGAAAAAATATAATATGCAGTTAAATGATCCGGTTATACAGAAAAAAATTAAGAATAGAATTTCAAATGGAATCTGACAAAATATTATTTTAAAATGTTGAAAAAATTTCCTCTGCAATGAGAACGAATAAGCTCTTTTTCATAAAATCTGACGCCTCGAAGGAGCTCCATTGTTGTTTTAGCTCCGGGCCCCGAATGATCTTAATCCGCTCCTGCTCCTGCCCGCACCGCTGCCAACATGTAATGGCGGCCATATTTGTACTGCTCATTCAGCCTAAGTACATGTGCAATATAAACAAAATACCGAAAAGAGTCAAATTTATTTGGAAATAATTATTCTGCTAGCCTTACGGGTGATGATTTTACTAGATATAAAGTTAAAGTCGCGTTATGTGAAGGTATTGATCCGTATACGTTAAACACGAGCGATTTATCAACGCACGAAAATACCTCTCAGGTACCTTTATACGCAACGTACCTCTTGCGTTCTTTTTAGGTGCCTTCTATAAACTACGTTAAAAAGTTTGGACTATTTTGGATTCCCTTTCCTCTACCCGTAATCCCGTATAGGAAATCCTGGTTTATTTCTAATAACCTCAATTCATTGTTTTATTTGTCATTTTAAACCCAAACAGGCAATTTTTCAACGAAATACGTGAAGTTTTAGGCACATGATTAAAATTTCAATCCAAGAGGTCTCTTCACAAAACAGTTGAATTTCCAATAAAGAAAAGAGTCTGCCGCAAATTACTTCAATTATGAACGAAATAATTAACTTTAAACATAAGAGTTGCATTTTCAACCAAATAGATGCATTTTTGCCTCACAAAAATTCAATGTCAACCAAGGAGATTAATTTTCCACCAAAATACGATTTTTAACAAATATGTGAATTTCAAAATGAACAGAAATCTCAACAAACAAAGACGAGTTCTCAACAAAATAGTTTCATACCCTACCGAATAGATATATTTCCAAGAAGAAAGTTAATCTTAAATCAAAAAAGATAAATTTCCAACCAAATGGTACAATTTTCAACCAAAAATAGAATACTCAAATTTTCAGTTTAAAAACTAATTTGAAACAGGAAACATACAATTTTTGACCTGTTCAATTCAAGCAATAGATATGAATTTTTTCTAAACAGTTGAATCCTCAACTAAGAAGGTAAATTTTGAACTAAATACATAATTTCAAAACCGAATTGTTACATTCTGAACAAAGAACATAAGTTTTTCATCAGAAAGGATGATGTTCTACCAAATTTGATGTATTTACAACAAAATATATGTCTTACCAACAAAGTGCATAAATTCTTAAGCTGAAAAGACGAATTTTGAACAAGAAAGTTTATTTTCAAACAAAAAAAGATGTCTTCCGTTCCATAAAAAAAATATATAATCCTTAAACAAATTGATTCAATTATCAACAAAATCTGCTATGAAATCTTCAAATTCTTAAGTATGTAGCTAAATTTTCGAGCTACAAAGAAGAATTTCCAACAAAAAACATTTTTTCAATTGAAAATAGAATGCTCAGAGTACTCCAATAAATTATTTTCAAACGAAAAAAAAGGTTTTTGAATAGTTTAATTCAACGAAAAAAGAACATTTTTCAACGGAATAGAAGGATCCTCAATGGAATATGTCAATATTTAAGAATGAACATAATCTTCAACTGTAGAAACGATAGGTTCTTGATAAAGTAGTCAAATCCTTACCAGAAAGATGAATTTGAACAAGTGCGTGAATTTCCAACTAAATAGTTACGTCTGTAACAAGAGACCAATTTTATTGAAAAATATGATTTCCCAACAAAAAAATGAATTGTCTATCAAATATGTTGATTAAAAAATTTATAGGCAAACTGCCAAACAATTATTTTATCTGTTCAAAACAAGAAAATTTTAATTGCGACTGGATTATTATATTTTTGAGGCAAAAAAAGCAATGCGTACAAAACCGTTAAATCTTACAATAAATTTTTTTTTTATGAACTGCCAATGGGAAACGGAATAGCTAATATTTTAATCAGGAGATATTTGAATTTCGAATCAAAAGCATTAAATCCGACCGGAAAGAACAAATTCTGTACAGAATAGTTAAGTTTTGAACCGAAGAGATAGAGCTTCTACTAAATTGATAAATCTTTAGGAAAGAAAAGGATTTCTAACGAAAGAGTTCGTTATTTAACCGAATAGTCGAATTCTCAACCAATAAGGTCATTTCTTCACCAATAAGATTAATTTAGGATCGAAAAAGATTAATTATCAACCTATTATATGAATTTTCTACAAAACAGATACATTTTCAACCAAATAGTTGATTTCCGAACAAAAAGATTAATTTTAAATCAAATGCGGAATAGTTAAAGTTTCGAGGAAAAATTAAACTCCAAGCCAAAGAAATGCTTTTCTTCAAAGTAGTTCAACCAAGCAGTAGAACTTTCAACCAAACGAGATGAGTTTCGAACGGAAAATATAAAAGTGGACTTTTCAACAATGAAAAAACATGAGGGAACAGTAGCGAAAACCCCCAAAAAAAAGAAAGTTTTTCAAAAATAGGAAAAAAGAAGAATCGTGAGAAGAATTTTTCAAAGGAGAAGAATAACAGAAAGGATATACAGTCTATAATATGGAAGTGATTTCAAAAGTTATTATTGAATATAAGGTTATCTCCTATCAAAATTCGCAAATTTTGTTACAATTTTTCATCACGAAACTTGTTAACGTTATCTAAGTTTGTAACTTTACTTTTACTGACACAAACATGCGCCATAAATTGTGTAAATTTGAGAAAGAAAAATAATTTCGTTTAGAAATCACGCGCGTCTGAAGTGAAACTTCATGAACGACGGAACAATGCAAACTTCACATTATTGTGCTAAATGATTCAACTTGTTTCAATCACACGACTGCCTTACGATTGGACTTTTCCTCTTATTCTCTTATCCTTCCACTTACAAGTTTCACTTCCAACTTGCGTGGTCTACAAAAATAAAATTCAGGTTCGAGAAGGCATGCAAGTTGGATGTGAAACTTTTAGGTGAAAGAATAGGGAAAGAAGAGAAGAAGGCAATTCGCAGGGGCCAAAGAATGCTGTTCAGTGAATTGATAAAGTGCCTCTAACTCTAGAGCTTGTTCTATGCTTTCAGAGATTTATATAAATATAAGTACTGTGTCTTTTTTGTCTGAACAAAATGTGTTCTTTTTGTTACATATCGAAAAAACCTGAAATTTGTCTTGTATCAACTTTTTAAATTTGAATCACCCAAAATTTAACTAATTCAATTGCTTGAACGTGCTTTGACTAAAAAATCAGTCATTTTGACTGAAATGGCAATCCTTCTGACAGGCGAACCAAATAAAAATAAAAATATTATTATAATATGAAATAATTATAATGGCTTTAAGTATGTTTCTTTTAACAAATTCGACAATTCAATTCTTGTACTGCAACTATTATTAGGCTATTCAGCAATTTTTTGAGTTGTGTATATTGTTTTTTAAATTAATATTTTATAAATTCAGTTACGTGTTTATTTCTAAACACTGTACTGCATGTTAAAACCACATGTATCCAGATTGACTGATCAATTAAAAAAAAAAGGACTGAATTGAAGAGTCAATTTTGACTAATTTGTTTGTCGTCGAACTCAAGATATTCCAATCAGTCAAAATTGACTGCGAATCAGTCACTTTTGACTGATTTTAATTTATATTGAAGACATTTCTTTCTTTGATATTTAAAAGCGAAATGCGCGACGAAACGTCGACTGACATCTCTGCTTTGTGCGATTTCCGAGAACGAGGCGAACATTCAGACGTAACTTTATCAAGCGCGCGGCCCTGCTCTAGAAACGCAGACGAAACCGACAAAAATTAATAGAGTTTGATGCGAGCATGCCCATTGCCCGCATCAATTTACTTTCCTTCTTTACTTGCTCCGTGACTCGCACACCCCATTTCTACTTTTCTTTCCACTTTGGGACACGATGCCTCCTGAAATTCCATGAGAAATTCACGCCCACATGAATACATTTTTTTCTTATGCTTTATGTTCTTATTTTTTATAATTTAATATATTAAACTGTTCAAAATTAGAGCCTATTTTATTAGGAAAATTGATGATCGGACGAACCACTGCGCTGATCAAATCTTTGAAAAATATCTGGGAATTTGACTATAAATACAGAACCATTTGCGTCCACGTCAGAAGTAAATTTACCAAAGCATGATTTTTTTTGCGGAGTTAAGCAGTTCCGTATCCGCAAAACGGCACTTCCATTTCCAAAACAGGTTCATTCTTTATGCTAACAAAATTTTACATTTTTACTGACTAAAAAGGGGACTCCAGTATCTGCAACATTCAACATTGTCATCATTTTTACATCCATGGATGTATAAGAGTATAAGAATGATATCGAATTTTTCGTAGATGTGCGAGCGTTCAATCGCACATGGACCCTTATAATCGGTAATGGAGTCACGTATAGGGATGGGCTATAGGGGCATGTATAACTGGATAAATTCCTGGAATTTCAGGCCCAAGATGAACCCCTTAGATTTAAAAACGAGTCGCTGGGGCATTTTTGCACAGAAAAAATCTAATATTTTGTTGCGTCTCCTTTTTTTCAGGTCTGCAGGAGACTGTGCCCTCCTCAGTGTGCAACTTAACCAATAATAATTCGTTTACAATAATGAAGTTTAAACGAGTTAAGCTTACCCCGAAAGGGATTTGACCTAATGGTATAATAATAATAATAATAATAATAATAATAATAATAATAATAATAATAATCATAATCATAATAAAATCTCGGTTCGGGTTACATTTCTTAGGATCGTCACTTCATTCAGTCGAAGAGAGTATTCGATGCGGTTCACATCTTATATTTCAGATGCATTTATTTTTCCAGTGTTTTTAAAATATGTGTTCTAATATTTCTTGTAAAAAAGTGACAAATTTCAATATAGAAGAATCTCAAATCGCCGAAGCTGCATGAATATTCAAGGATGAATAGCTTATATTCACCTGCCCTAAAATTTTATTCTGTAAAAGTTGATTTTTTTTGTTGAAAATAATCCCCTCTTTTCCCTAGAAAATGAACCTCCTTGATTTCGGGAAATAGATTCATCTTTTGTGGTTCGACTGAGTTCTTTTCTTTTAAGGGTTGAATTGTTTTTGTGTTGCAATTTCATATTTTTCGTGGTCATGAGAAAACTCAATTATCAATTTTTTAATTTTAATTTCCAATAAAAATAAAATATTTTGTTTATAACTCAACTAGTTCTTGTTTGGTCAGTTATGTTGAAATTTCTAACAGATTCCTGCAGGAGACTGGTGCCCTCCTCAGTGTGCGACATAACCAATAATAATTCGTTTGCAATAATAAAATTGTTGCTGAGACAACATCATGCAATTCTATTTTGTTCAACAACTAAATTCGAGAAGTTTTGTCGAAATAATGCTGCGTCTCAATAAGAAGTCGATATCTGACTTGAATTGAGTCTATCTCTTTTACGTTCAAATTTGGAACTTCAAAAAACCGCTTTTCGAGGAAAACTCATCTTAAGTTGGCAAGCGCCATGTTATATCTTTCATTTGACAATGTTTACACTGGGTCCATAAAAAAACCGATATCTTTTAAAAAATAACCGCAAAGACATCATTAAACAATCTGAGATATACTTAAAATTCCATATAAACAGTTTTCGGTAACATTCAATATAAAAATCCAGTTTTAAAAAATAATAAAAAAAAAAAAAAATTATGAAGTATGAAGAAGAGATATCTACTTTGAATTTGTTTACATTATTTATTTCAAAAATGCTTTAAATGCACCTGACGGATCTCCTATCGCTTGAATTAGAAAAACGTATTATCATGGTGAAACACTTTATACCAAAGCATTTCAAATTGAATATACAATTGAAAGATTATTAAATGGCACAGTCTTTATGTCAGCTTCGATGGCAGCGTTCAAAATGCCAATTCGTTTGATTTAATTTTAAATTTATGTTGTTATTAAATGTTTTTTCAACTAAAGCTTAAACTCTTCAGAGTTGAAGAGATTCATTATCGCAAAAGATGAATTTCATAAAAAAAGTAAAATTAGTATGTATTTAGGAGAAATATTTTAGTGCTCATATTCCGAACTCCCGCCGTACGACGAGACACTTTTATTATATATAGTACTATTTTGTAATTATCTGACCTTGTGAACATAATTCTTCAAAAATACACGTGTATCTGTCAACTGGAATGATTTATTGACATAGAAAATTAGGTTCATTAATAAAGAAAAATATTTGGAAATCTTATTGCGGTTCCAGTTAGAAATAATCATAATTAGAACCTGTTGTTCTTCATGCTGAAAAATGTAATTTTTTCCAAAACTCGTGAAAAAGATAGAGAATTTAAAGAAATGAGATTGTCAAAAAACTGATCTTGAACTTAGTATAAACTTCGAATTGACATTTTCGAAATGATTCTTAAACTTATCGGAATCACCTGTTAATTCATTTCTTTCAAACCCATTTACGATGTTTGTTTGACGGAATTTTTCTCATGTACAGTGAAAAAACACCAATACTGTCAAAACTGATTTTTTTCGGAATAGCATTTATTTTTCTGTATCATGAAGGTTTCAATAAATTATAATATTAAATAAACTTTTATTGGCGCAATGATAAACTCAGAGTCATTATGTATCAATTTATGCATGAACTATTCAATACGTATCCAAAAAAGTATAACTTTACTTATAGTTAGGTTAGATTTAATGATCGTCTATTACTCATATTCTCTGTATAGTCTGAACCAGATTGATCACTGTATACATTTTTCAAAGTTTATTTAAGCTCACGATCTGTTGAAACCTGCTTGATATTGTGGAATAATAGTTTCATCGAGAAATATTATATTATGCACTTATGGGGAGAAGAGGGACTTTTCCGACGAGTTTACGTTTTCAGTACAAGTCGCAGGCGAGTACTGAAAACGTACACAAGTCGAAAAAGTCCCTCTCCCCCTTGGCGCATATAATATTTTTTAAACAAATGGATGATTTCACACATTTCTCGAAATACAGTCATGATTTAGCTCATATTGGATCACGAAAAAAGAAAGCATGATAGCAGAGAAGTCCGAAAGTCCAGAAGGAGAACATGGTAACTTACAATGAATGACCCAAAATTAAATTTAAAAAAATTTCCCGGATATTTATAAAAATTTTCGGTAATTCATGGTAATCTTACAGGCAATCTATGTTGACTTGAGATAAATTTGCTAAAATTCATTCTGAAAATTTCCATGAATTTCCGTACATTCATGGGAATTTGCGGTTATTCATGGTAATTTTACAGGGAAAAATGGTAACTTTCCATAAATTACCTAAATTCTAATTTAAAACATTTCCACGGATTCCCAAAAATTCATAAAAATTCTCGGTAATTAATAGTAATCTTACAGGCAATTTATGGCAGTTACAGGCATTACATATGGATTGCCTAAAATTCAATTCCGGAAATTTGTGAGAATTTTCACGCAGGTATTTTAAAATATACATGTAATTTATGGTAACTTGAGATGAATCACCCAGAATTCTATTTTAAAATTTCTATAAATTTCCGGAAAATTTTCGATAATTTACGGTAATTTTATTAGTTATACACATGGTTACTTTCCGTAAATTACCGTAAAATTCTATTATCTGCAACCGAAATTTCCTCACAGTTTTAACGGTGGGTGGGCTGATTATCGTAATATACTAGCTTATAGATGTATAATATTCATTATTCATCTCTGACGTCAGTCTTCACTCCCTAGGGAGTAAAAAGAAGAGCTTTAGAGCCCCGCTTCATAGACGTCGAAAAAGCCTTCAAATCATGCATGTGTTATGAAAAATTTATTTGTTTAGTTAAACATCCATTTTTTTCAATTCAAAATTTGAGTATTCAAATTTTCATCGACAATTTATATTTTTCTGTATAAGTTAGTTTATCTGGTCGAAAACTTAACTCCTTCAGTTGAAGCTTTTTTGTTCTAGTATGAAACTCTTATGCTTGGTTTGAAAGTGTTTGTTTAAAGTAAAAATATTACTGTTCCATTTTCAGTTGAAAATTATTATTTTCTAAGTTCGAAATTCGACTATTTTGTTGAAACATTGTATTTTGTCTTAGAAAATTATTCTTTCTACAGTACAGCCTCTCAATAGAGTGCCTCTCAATGAGGCGCCTTCCCCTCAAGCACGCTCGAACGCTACCCTCTCTCTCTAGCCTCCACGTTCAGTAAAGAAGATTTGAAATCATTGCCTCTCAATAGGGCGCTCTCGGTAAAAATGATTTCTTAATGGAAAACGGCATTCGCAGTGGCTTTAACCAAGAAAAAAAGACATACATGAATAAATAATCGGTTTCACATTGTTTTCCTCGATGAAATACTTTTATTTGTTGTTAAAAATAATACATGTTAGTTGGTACAATTATGATTCTAATACAAAATAGGCATTCTTCAAATAATTTTCGATGAAAAACTATAGTTTGCATATTTAAATGGAGTATGCAATATATTACATACTTTTCATATTTCTAGTTTTAATTTTCAATGTATTCGGCCAAGAAGATTATTCTTCTTGTTTTTCGAACGGTCAACCGCGACACGCATGCTGTGCATACATTTACCACCTTCTATACCGCGCATTCATTCGGGGAGCGCCTTATTCAGAGGCAGAGCGAGCAAGAATCTCGAGAGCAGCGAAGAACGT
>WSXT02213973.1:0-10373 GCA_011762715.2 Neuroterus valhalla | reverse complement strand
ACGCACCACGGGCCCTAAATTTTTCCGGGGGGAAATGCCCCCCCCCCCCCCCCCGATGTCACTGCGAAGAAGCTATATTGAATTTAACGCGAGTCGCGGAAGCGGGGCAAATTCGAGATGATTAAATTTCATTTGTCTTCGAGGAAAGCACAAACGTTTCTCTGAAGCAATTCTTTCTGCCAGATGCACATTGAGCTTCGCGAATCAATCGAGTTATAGCATTATGCAAGTGCATCCGGCGAGATGTTTAGTCTGATCTGAGAAAGATATATTGGCTTTGTGTTCCTAATAGAATCTTTGTATTTCCCTTGGATTTTATCCCAGGATCTATCTTTTTACTTCTGTAAGATTACATGCGATTTTATCTAGATGCAATTACTGTGCACAAATGTTTCCTATCCTGAGAGTGAAATTTGCATCAGGTATATGTTTAATACTTGAGTTGTGGCTACTGCATTCATGATTCGAGTTTTACATAAATATCCACCAACCGGAAAACAAGTATCGTAAATTGTTTGAAGGACAAACTTTAGATTAAAAAATCGTTATTAATTCCTGAAGAGCATTTTTGAATCATTATATGTTTAATAATCTACATGTGTACGCGGATAAGTTCATGATTTTGTTCGCATTTAATGTATTCTGTTCGCACCATGAAGTTGTTCAATAAAAATGCTTTGGTTTTTTTATTTCTGTTATTTCAAATATTTCTGATTTATTATATAAAATTTAGAAATAAACAAGTAAAAAACGACATAATATTCAAACGATAGCAGATATTATTCCTTGAAATGAATTAAAATCTTTAAATTTGTGTGGCAAAATGAAATTCATAACTGTAGACTAATATTTTGGAAATAAAAGTGTTTATAATTGCCTTCATATTGACCTATATAATTTCTAACCAAATCATTCAAAATTAAATGATTTTAAAATTCGATTTCCAAAATGAGACTTTTTCAAATGGAATGAGTTCAAATAATTTCAAATTTGTAAATTGTTTCAAAATGAAGAATTTGTGGTCCAAAGCATTTGGAGTTTCAGAAGATGACAATAAGCATTAAAATTCGGCTGGAAAATTTCAAAAAACTCGGAATTATGAAGTTTTTTATAATTTTTAATTGAAGAGTTCAAATTTGAATAATTTCAGATTAGAATTAAAAAAATAGGACAACTTTAGATTAAAAGAATTAAGGCTATGTTTACATGGGTCACGTGACCCAAATTATATCGATTTGTTTTGCATAAACTTGACTCCGCACCGATTGAGATATCAAGTTGATTTGTTCGGAACAGACCAAAAAACTTCAATCTATGGTTGCATACAAGAATTTTTTCAAAATGAAGAGACGAAAATTTTGAAAATTGAAAAAAAAATTTAATTTTGAACCAAATGGTGTATGCAGACGTAGTTTATTGTTTTCTAATGCTTTTTCCAAAATTTCAACTAGAAATTTCTTTCGGTGCGTATGAGAGTCATTGAAAAATAAATCGATAATTTGGGTCACGCGTGATCCATGTACAACATGGCCTTAAAAGTTGAATAATTCAAAATGTAAGAAATAAATATTTTTTCGGCCGAAAACTTTTCGGTTTTAATCCAAAACGACCAATTTCCAACAAAACAGTTGTATTTTCAAACCAAAAAGATAAACTCCCAACTGAATTGTTAGATTTTCAACAAAAAATAACATTTTCAACCAAGAATAGAATTTCTTCTCAGTCTGAAAAACTGAACTGGAATATAAAAAACGAATTTTCATCAAAATAGTTGAGGTTTAAATCATCAAAATGAATTTTCCTTTAATTTGATGAACATACTAGAAATTTTTTTATTAAATTAGTTTGAATTTTATCAGGTGGTTTCATTTTCAATCAAAAAGTTCCGTTTTCTTGCCCAAAAGACGAATTTTCTACAAAACATTTGTTTTTTAAACAAAGAAGATAATTTTGATCAAAAGCGACACATTTTTCACAGTAGTTTGAGTTTCAACCTGAAATGTTAACTTTTTAAAAAAAACTCTTAAATTTTAAACAGAAAGATAAATTGATTTCTCAAGCTTAAACAAGTTAGTTTTGAATCTGGAAGTTTATTCTCCAGAAATTTCGAACGAAGAAAAACGAATTTTTAACAAAATACATGAATTTTCAAACTAACAGTTGAATTTTCAAGAAAATAGTTGTATTCTAAATTGAAAAAATTATTTTTATTTTTATTATTATTTTTATTTATTATTTTTCATTGAAACTTTGGGAAAATATCCTTCGACAGTTTTACTAACAATTTATAAAATAAAAATATCGATTTTTTGAAGCATCTAAACCTATTTCTCCCCTTAAAGAAAGCAGTTGAATATTTAAGAAAATGGATAATCTTCGAAAAGAAAATGCTAAAAATTTCAACCAAAAATATTATTGAATTTCCATTTGAATTGTCTAATTTTCAACTGAACCAGATCATTTTTAACAACAAAACTTTCATACAAACCCACGAAAATCAATTTCATCCAAATTGACCAATTTCAAAATAAAAAAGACAAATTTTCAAAAAAATGGAATATTTCTCTCCGGTTCGGGAAATTCATTTTGAAACAAACAATAAAAAAAAAACGAATTCCCAATACACGGATTTTCAACAAAATAGTTGTATTCTGAATCAAGAAAAATGAATTTTTATCTGAAAATTAGGATTTCCAATTCAAAAAGACTACTTCCAAACAACAAAAACAATTAATCTTTTAAACAAAAATGAAAACTTTTTCCACAGAAATGTCCAATTTTCTAACAAAGAGATATATTTTCAACGTCATTGTTTAATTTTTAACCAATCAAGAAATATTTCCAACCAAAAATTTATATATATTTCCTTTCAAAAAATTATATTCAAACCAGAAAAAAAGAACGACTTTCCCACAAAATAGTTCAATTTTAAATCCTTGGAATCATTGAATTGTACAATTGAAAACTCAAACAAACCCAAGAAAATCAATTTCATCTAAATTTTTCAATTTTAAAACAAAAAAGACAAATTTTCCAAAAATGAAATATTTCTCTCCGGTTCAAGAAATTAATTCTGAAAAAAAAAAAAAATGAATTCCCAATACACGGATTTTCAACAAAATAGTTGTACTCTCATTCAGGAAAAATTAATTTTTATCTAAAAATTCGGATAACCAATCCAAAAAGACGACTTCCAAACAACAAAAAAAATTAAACTTTTAAACAAAAAGGAAAACTTTTTCCACAGAAATGTCCAATTTTCAACCAAAAAGATAAATTTCCAACGTCATTGTTTAATTTTCAACCAAACAACAAAAATTCCCAACCAAAAATTTAAGTATATATTTCCTTCCAAAATATTATGTTCAAACCAGAAAAAAACGACTTTCCCACAAAATAGTTCAATTTTGAATCCTTGGAATCAATTTCCCGCTGAAATTTCTCAAAATATATTGTTTGTTATTGGAATCATTGAAGTGTTCAATTAAAAAGTGTAATGTTGCTTTATATTTATGCATTTTGATTGACAGTGAAATTTCGTTTATATAGTTAAATAATATTGTTAGTTAGTTCTCTTATAAAGTGAAGGCAGGAAGGTCAATATTTCCTCTTAGGTAAAACTTTAACCCCACGTGAAAAGTGAGGAAGTTGAACTTTGAAGGTGCTTTAGTAGATTTATGTTCAGAAAAAATGGTGTGGTAAAAAAGAGACCTATTCAATTCTCTTTTTTAGTCTTTTGGGACATAGAAGATGTCATAGTCTCGGTAAGGAAGGAAAGGAAGAAAGAACGTTTGGACGCAAATAGATGACAGGATTAAGAATGACGAAGGACGCGGCGACGTTCGATTTATATTCAGAATTCATGCAGACTTGAGGGAAAGGGAAAAAATATTTTGAATCCACGGGTATCTGCCGACCGCGACCAGCGCGGCGGTCGTTGGCTCGAGTTTAACTTGGCCGAGGGCGAAAGTGAATCTTCGCCTGGACCGCCACGAACATATACTTATACATATTCTTTAACTACTCAGGTTGGTGCTCAGCGCGACCTACTTCAATTTCCTGAGTGTAAATGGCTTTTTTGTTTGACTTGAATATCATCGGCACCGATCTGAAGTTATTGAATGGCTTAATTGCCCGCAGAATGTCGTTTCAGTTCGATAAACGACTCAGCTTGTAAGCGAGCCAATCGACGACGGCACGTCGCTAAAAATGCAAATTCCTTTTACTTTCGCGCAACTTCCAGAGCGAAGGAATTTCTAGGTCGAGGAGTAGTACCTACTACACGGCTAGAATCACACCATCATCGCATCGTGAACGTGTAGTCGATAAATCTTGACATCTTTAGAATACTTCTGGTCAAACGGACCAGAAAAGAGGCTACAAAATACCTTTCGAAATAGATAAAGCTATTGTTTCAATTACTTGACTCCTTAATTGAACGAGGAAAAAAAGGCGTCTGCAGGGTGTCGACTTGACCGAGAAAGGACCAGGAGTTTTAGGGACCGGGAAAAGACCAGGAGTTTAATTAAAAAACCGGGAATTTATTTGACTTAACCTCGACATTTGAAAATTTTACTGTAAAAATACGAAAAATGACCGCTTTTTATTTTAGAAGTTGGAAAGATCTTATCATTCGATTCAATGAATTTAACGTTCCTTTAGTCTGATTCTGGAAATTTTAAATATACATATATATTTACTTTAAAAATGTAACTACTTCATTTTAGTGGAAAAATCAATTCTTTGATGGAGAATTATCTTTTTCTTTGAAAGTCAATTTTCTTGTATTAAAAAAATTCTTCTTCACGGTTAGCAATTCAAGTCATAAATTTGAATATTTTTCATTTTAGTGGAAAATCGATCTTTTCTTGTCCAAAATTCAGCAACTTGGATGAAAATTCACATTTTTTGTGAAAAAATCAATGCCTTGGTGGAAAATTTTCTTTTTCTTCGAAAGTTAATTTTCTTGTAGAAAAATTATTTTTCACGGTTAACAATTCAACTTATAAAGTTAAATATTTTTCGCTTTAGTCGAAAAATTACCTAGTTGAAAACACTTATGTTTGGTTCAAAAATTATTTTTAAATCCAAGAATGTTACATTTTTGTTGGAGGATATTATTTTCATAGCTCAAACTGTAATCATTTTGTTGAAAAATTGTATTTTTTGGTTGAATGTTTGGTAATAAATTCAACTATTCTAGTTGAAGGTTCATCATTTCAATGAAAAATCCATCTTTCTTGTTTAAAATTCAACTACAACAGTTAAACATTCACATTTTTATTTGAAAATTAATCATATTTAAAAAAATGTATTTTTCTAACTACAAATTTAACTTATTCCAATTAAAAATTCTGTAGTTGTAGTTAAAAATTAATTTGTTTGGTTGAACGTTAATTTTTTTTCAATTTGAAATTTGAGTATTCGAACCCTGGTTGACAATTTATTTTTTCTAGTAAAACTTAATTAATCTCTATGAAAATTCAACACTCTTAATTAAAGATTCCTTGTTTCGGTTGAAAACACTTATGTTTGATTTAAAATCCTTTTTTTTTTACATAAAAATGTTACTGTTGCATTTCCGGTTCAAAAATATTATTTTTAGTGTTCGAAATTCAATCATTTTGATGAAAAATTGTATTTTGTGGTTTAAAATTGATTTTTGGTCAAAAATTCAACTATTCTAGTCTAAAAATTCGTCTTTGGTTCGAAATTCAAGTACTACAGTTACACATTTACAATTTTTTTAAAAATTCATCATTTCTCTAAAATACAAAATAATATTTAAGAATGTAAAAATTTCTTTGAAAGTTAGTTTTTTTGTTATAAGTATTTTTTTCTATTGCAAATTCAACCTATTCCAAGATGAAAATTCTATAGTTGCTGTTAAAAATTCATTTGTTTGATTAAACATCTGAGTAAAAATTTATTTATCAGTTTGAAAATTCAACTCTTTCAGTTAAAGATTCTTTGTTTTGGGTAAAAACTCTTATGTTTGATTCTCGGTTTGGTTTGATTTTGTTTTTTTAAACTAAAAATGTTACTGTACCATTTTCAGTTGAAAATGATAATTTTTACTTTTTATGTAAAATTAATATTTTGATTTGAAAATGAATCTTTTCATTTAAGAAATTAATCTCCTTGTTTGAATATCCAACTTTATGGTTGAAAATTGAAGTTCTACAGTTAAATATTTATCATTTTATTTGAAAATTCCTCGGCCTGATTCAAAATTTAGCTGTTCCAGTTGGAGATCCATAATGTTATTTGAAAATTCATCACTTTGGTTGAAAAATAGACTATTTTGTTTGAAACCTGTTTCTTTTTGTGATTGATAATTTATTTTTTTCAAATTTTAAGTTTAATTATTACAATTTTTATAAAAAATGATATTCATATTTATACCACGGAAATTTCGTGACATAAATTTTCGTTTGAGTATTCTTTTCACAATCATTCTATTTTTCAATGTTTGATCTGTTTCCGTTTTGCGACAATTGTAAATCTGTTACTTTTGTTTGATCGGAAAAATGGAAAAACTTGATCGGGAAAAACCGGGAAATTACCAGGAATTTGGAATCGACCGCCAAATCGCCACCCTGGTCTAGGTTTATCAGTCCAGCAAGAAGTGTCCGGTTCTGATGCTCTTGACGTCACACGATACCGGTTCAATCTTAAAAATTCGAGAATGTCTTTCACTTCGATGTGAAAGCGATTTGACTCATACGAAAAAGAGGCCCAAGCTGGGTAAAACCTGATTCTATTTATAAATTTATGTATGCCAATCCAAATGAAAGAGAAATATTCTTCCATGAAGAATATAAAATATTCTGTTTAGGACATCAGGAATCACTTTCGTTTGATGGTATAATTGAAACACAGTAAACTCTGGGATATTCAAATCGTTGTGTATAATTCCGATGACCAACTTTAGATCAAAGTGATCCACTTTTACGAATTCAATAATAATTTGTTATCTTTCCATAATATTGATTCTACAGATATAACTAGTAATATCTCCCAATTCTGAAAGATTTCAACTTCCACAATTATGATTTTCTAACTGAAACGCTGAATTTTCAACCAATAACATTATTTTTTACTCAGAAATAAGAATTTTCAACAAAATTGTTTAATCCATATTTAAAAAAAAAAATTTCCAGATAAATATTCAAATCTGCAGCTAAAAAAGTTGAATTTACAAAGCAAAAGAATAACTTTGTATTGAAAATTTAAAATTTTTTATTTAAATACACTAAGTTTTAGCTCGAAAGTTAAAATCTTGATGTAAAAAAATTAATTTTCAACCAGAGAGTTGCATTCCCAACCAAAAAGAATCAATTTCTACAAAAATTCTTGAATTTCCAAGCTAAAAAGCCGAAATTTTTTTTGGAATCAAACAATTGAATTGTTTTTTGAAACAATTCAATTTTTAATCAGATAGAAAGACCTTTGAACAAAATTGTTCATTTTCCTACCAGAATAGTTCAATTTTCACTTTAAAAAAAAAAGATATTTTTACCGAAAAACCAAAATACTTCCATGTTCAATCAAAGACAGGAATTTCGAAACTATAGAGTAAATCCCCAATCAAACAGAAACATTTCTGAGAAAGAATTTCAATTTTCAACCATCTAACTGGATTTTTTACCAAAACAGTTCAATTTTTATTCATAACAATTAAATATTTATTCAAAAAGGATTTCTATCTGACAATAACACTGAAGAAAATTAGTTTCATTGAACAAAAAAAAAATTTGCTACAAAATAAAATTATTTTTCAACTAAAAACAAAAATACCCATCAAAGTAGTTCAACAGTCAACCAAGTAGTTGAAGTTGTTACGCAAAAAGTCGAGTTATTAACCAAACGGTTAAATTTTGGATACAAGGGATAGAATTTCTCTCCAAGGTGGTGAATTTGGATAGAAATTTGACGAATTTCTATTATAAGAGTTCGTTTTCCGCTGAAAAGTTCAATTTTTTCCGAGATGGTCAAACTTACAGCCGAATAGTTGAATTTTCTATCAAAATAATTGAAGTTTAAACACAAAAAAAACCAACACAACACAATAGTCAAAAATGTCGAGCAAAGATATAAATTTTCAACTAAAATTATGAATCTTCATCACAAAAGTGAATTTTTAACGAAATATTGACATTTTCAACCAGAAAGATCAATTTTCAATTTAAATAATGGATTTTTGTACCAAGTAGTCAAATTGTTAACCAAACAGATGAACTTGTTAACCAAACAGATGAATCTTCAACCTAGAAGATTGATTTTCTACCGAAAAAAGCAAATTTCCAACTGTTATGGATTGAAAATTCAAATCTTTTGTTCGTTGAAATATCAACTATTACATTTTTCGTTTAAAATTAATTCTTTTCTCTGGTAGCAATTTGAACTATAGTTGTTCAAAAATTGCTTTTTTTGAAAGTCAACTTTAGTTAGTCTGAAGATTCATTGGTTTAGCTGAAAATTAATTGCTTCGATTGACAATTAAACTATTTTATTGGAAAGAAATTTTTATTTTTTGAAAAGTGATTTTTTTTTAGCTGAATATTTACCTTTATCATTTTCGTTAAAACTCATGTTTGTAGTTAAAGAAACAGCTATTTTGTTGAATATCCATAATTTGAGTTTATAAAATGTAATTCATTCTAGTTGAGGATCCACTCTTTTCTGTTGGAAATCCATCTTTGTTGGATGAATTTAACTGCTTCTGATTAAAAATAGAACTCTTCTGTGGGTTATATATCAACTATTTTTGTACAAAATTAAACTGTCTTGTTAGAAATAACCTTTTTTTCTAGTAAACTTTTGTTCTTTCTCTACCCGAAAATCACATCTATGTAATTGATAATTGAGCTGCGAGTATTTTGTTGAAAGTTGATCTCATCCAGTAGAAATTTTATCTCCTTCGGTTATTATGCAGTAGAATATTATAGTAATATTAGTTATTATTTATGAATATGATCAAAATTAAATAATATTCCCTTGGAGTATGATTTTTGTCATCATTTTTGTTGAAAATAATAGAATTATTCTATTATGGATGTAGAATGTGGCGGAAGGTTTTTGAGGTTAGAGTGAACTTTGAAAGTTGAAGGGCGAACTGCACGCAAAATGTGGAACCTAGTGCGAATGGTTCTCTATGTCTTCACGGAAAATTTTGCAAATTTGCATGACATTTTTTATTTTTGGAATTCGGGTGGCAGATTTCACATTTAAATAAATTTCGAACACCTTGTATTCATAGTACACGTGGAAATGACAAATTTTAAAGCTTCGTAAAATTTTCTGAGTCGCATATTTTTGTTGACACTTAGCAGTTAATACTTGCATTCCAAGAAGTAAAAAAAATTCATCCTAACCTCAAGAGGCTGCCGTCGCATTTTACATATCAACAATAAGACTCTACAACAAAAATTATGACAAATTTTATGATTCACAGAAATATCACTTGTTGTAAATACTAATAAAATAACTAATGGAGGATCATTTTTACATCCGCCGAAAACTTTGCCTGATACTCACTCTGCATCTCTAAAAAATACAAAGAGTTTCAAAAACCTCCAGCAATTCGCATAAACTGTTGGGAAGCGAAACATCCACCGCACCAGAAGGGGCGCTGCAGTGTCACATCAAAATGGCCGCTCACGTCATTCTGATTCGCGTTATATGTGTGGAGTAGTTGAAATAAAGTGATTACAAAAGTATTCTTGAGTTGAGTGAATATCATTTTTGGACTAAGATAGTTCATTTAGCTAGATGTGCATCAACAAAATATGATTGAAGGGCAAAATATTCTGAATCCTGGTAAGATTGTGATGTGCCGAGCTACAGTCAAAGCTCGCGAAGAAGTTGGAGTGTATTTATTGTGCCTTCAAACTAGTGCTTTAACATTAAAACCCTACACAATGATAGGAAAGTTATTAATTAAAAATTTGTATAGTGATTGCAATGTAACTGTGACCACAGAATAACCAGGAATTATTCTTATCTCATGTTCTTTTGAATAATTTTTGCCTGCTGATTTTTATATTTCCAAGCTTTGGCACTATGAAACTTGAATTAAAGTTTTTGTATTCACTCTGGAGTCACAAACACTGACGCAAGAAAGTTCGTTACAGGGTGATTTTCGATATCCAAGGGCTAATTACACGTTTCAGGCAAAAAATCATCAACTCACATGTGGTTGTACATATTGGAGCAACTTATCACAAGTATTATTTGTAGAAACGGAGATCATTTACACTCACCGCTTACCGGGGGGCCGGTATCGGGGGTTTGGGTCCTCAGGCGAGAGCAATTAGAAATCCAGTTCGAACCAGATTTGAAGCGACGACTGACTAGGCGAAGGTAAACAC
>WSXT02213952.1:0-17475 GCA_011762715.2 Neuroterus valhalla | reverse complement strand
GCATTTTCAAAATTCAAAAATATAAAAGAAAATGAGAATTTTTAGCCAAATGACGCAAGATTGAAAAGAAAGTTAGAGAGAAAAAATGTTTCTTCTTGGGAGTCCTACAAGATCGTCACTACGACTTTTCGAATTTTCTCAAAAAATCGAAAATTCCAAATTTGATCGCACAAAAAATAATCAAAAATATTCTGTGGACTCGATAATTTTTGAAAGAGTGATCAGATTCGATCGTGCTTTGGTAGCCATTTTGAAGGACCAAAAAGAGAAGTGGACTTCGTTAACAAGTTATTTTAAATCAAAAAAAGTAGAGGGGGAGAATTTTGAACATTTTTTTGGACTTTTTCTCCAAGACTAAAAATTGTAAGAATTTCTTCTTGTAGTACGTAAAAAGTGAAATAATTCATCCAAATGATCTTTTTTTATGAGAACAAAATTGTCAGAGTTATGGCAATTTCAAAATTCAGACATACAAATCAAAATGAGAATTTTTATCCAAATAACACACAAATAAAAAAGAAATCAGAGAGAAAAGATGTTTCTTCTGGGGAGCCCTACAACATCATCAATACGACTCTTTGAATTTTCACTGAAATTCCAATGAAAAAATGAAAAAAAAAAACTTTTACTGTACAGAACATATTTTTTGTATAATAACCAGCGCATTAGATTTCCCTTGTAAAGGTATCTTAGATAATAAACTTACACATAAAAACTTTCGTCAGAAGTCGAGCGCGAAGCGCGAGTGTCACGATGAGAATGTGTACTTTAAAGCCAACAGAGCTTTTAGAAATGTAATCTTCATCTATACCTAATTACGTTATAAAATGAAAATATGAGGCTGCGTTGGTTAACTAGGATCTAATAGAGATTGATTTGTTCAATTCACTTTCAAATCTGCCTTATTATTGAAATGAAAAATAGCAAAAGCATTCCGATTGCGAGACACAAATATCTGAGCGCGAAGCGCGAGGTTCGGAACATACCAGCGCAAAGCGCGAGTCAAATACATTATCAAACGCGGAGCGCGAGATCCGCCGGACGCGCGACCCAGGCGCGCTGAATCTTGCGAGCGAAGCGAGCTGCGCGTAAAGCGCGCGATGAGAATGTACCCGCGAAGCGAGCAGATTTTTTCTTCATTAGCTTACTGTTCACGAAAAGTGTCCTTGCGACAAGCCTCGTCTGCGGCAAGCGTCCCTTGCGGCATCTCTCACTTGTGGTGTCTCTCCCTCGCGGCATCTCTCCCGAGTAGATTCCCAATACTGTAGCAAGCCTCGCCATTCGAATTGTCTATCTGCGGCATTTCTCTTCCGCCAAAAAGACATAAGCGCACCTGTTTGATGAGTTGAGGAAATATTCCGAGTGACACACTTCCCCCCTATCCCAAATCTTGGGGGAGGGGGGTAGGGAGGCACCCCTGTGACTGGACATGGAAACAATGGAAGTCACATAGCTTAGAATGATAAACCGAGCTAGGGAGAGAAACTGCACTTTTTCACTTTAGAGGAGGAGAGATGCCGCAGGTTAACAATCCGGTTCGGGAGGCTTGACACAAAATCCGCAATCTATTCGGGAGAGATGCCACAAGTGAGGCTTGACGCAGGTGAGATTCGCCAAATGTGACTCGATATGGACCGAAAAATCCACGTTCTCTTCGAGAATCAACTTTTGTATGTTTGAAGATTCATTCTTATAAGTGGCAGTTTATTTTATTCAGTGGAAATCGAACTAACTCATCAGTAAGAAATTCGATTTGTTAGATATAATTTGTGTAGCTCAAAATTTATTCTCCTGTTTCAACATTAACTTATTTCATTGAAATATGCACCATTTTCAATGATTAGTCTTTTTTAGACGAAAAATGATTTGTCTTATCCTCAATTCATTTATTCTATTTAAAAATTTTCCTTTTTGCTAAATTATCTAACTAGTTGATTGGAACTTGAAGTCTTGTAACAAAAATCAAATTCATCGATCGAAAGCTCACCTGTTTGATTGAGATGTTCTATGTTTTGTTGCGAATTCGTTTCGCTTGCATAAAAATTTATTTCTTTAACTCTGAACTCATTCTTATTAGTTAGAGATAATTATATTGTTGAAAATTCTTCCCTTTGAATTGAAAATTATTCTCTGTTATCATTACTAAACCATTAGGCCAAGTTCCTTTCAGATTAGGCATTACTAGTTTGGTTCCAGCCTCGTCATGGTTAAAAATGCAACTTCCCGGTTTGAAGTTGAACCACTAGGTTGGACGCTGAACTTTTGTGTTGAAAATCCAATTTCTTATTTGGAAAGTTCTTTATCTCTTTTCACAATTGAATATTAAGTTGAAAATTCGTCTTTTCTAGATAGAATTATTTTGTCCAACTCTAAATTCATTTATGTTAGTTGTAAATTATTAATCATTCATGTCGAAAGCCTTTAGGTTGCAAGTCGAACTCTCTCGTTGAAGATTTGATTTTTTTACTTCAAATATCACTCATTTCGAGTGAGCAATTAAATATTTTGTTGCGAATTCGTCTTTTCTAATCAATAATCAATTTTTCCATCTTCAAAATCATATATTTTGGTTGAATATTTATTCTTTTGCTCAGAAATCCAGCTTTTTGATTGGAAAATAACCTATTTTGTCGAAATGTATCATTGTTTGTAATCATTGTAGTCCAAAACTCTATACTTTTTTTGAAAACGCATTTCCTTGATTGCAAATTACATTTTTTTCGGAAGTTTGTCTCTTCAAGGAGGATATTTATCTTTTGAAGAAAATTCGTCCATACGGTTAAGAATTCAACTACGGCTAGAAATTCAACTCCCGTCCTAAATTGAATTTTTGTAATAAAAACTAATCTTTCCGACTGCCATACTTTATATTTTGTAAAAATTCGTCTTTCTTGTCAGAAATTGATTTGCCAAACTCCAGAATAATCATTTTAGTTAGAAATCCAGCATCACGGTAGAGAATTTTTTATCTCAGTTAAAGACACACTTGTTTATTTTAAATTAAATCATTTTGTTTACAATCGTCTTTTGGAGTACGAAACTCATTTTCTGAGTTAGAAGTTAATCTTTTCCATTGAAGCTCAAACTACCGGGTTGAAACTCGAAATATTGTTGGGAACCCAATTTTCTGAATAAAATCTTACCTGTTTGATTGATAAATCAAATATTTTGAACAAATCCGTCTTTCCTATTCAAAAATTAATTTCTCCGATTCCTAACTCCTTCATTTCAGATGGAAATTGAACATTTTGGTTTAAAATCCAATTTCCTGGTAGAAAATTCACTTGTTTATACGAAATGTTGCATATTTTGTTATAAATTCGTTTTGTTATTCAAAAACCAGCACACACGTTTCTTTGGTTGAAAATAATAATATTTGCTAGAGATTCATTTTCGTCAATCGTTTTAATCATGAGAGCCTGCTTCTGAAGACGTTCTTATCGAAGCCTTTGAATGAGGTTTTAACGATTTCAAATGTACCTGGACGGTCGTCCGTCGAACTAAAGACTCGTTTGAGGAGATTGAAACATGGAAGCAAAGTGTGACTGAACGAAACTACGAATTAGAAATATTTCAAGCTGCCATCCTTTTTTGTCAACAAGAATTAAAACTGATGGAAATGCGTGATGACTTAAATGATAACAGGAAGAAGTCACACGTATTCCACAAGACAACTTTCTGCATTTCTTGGAGAATCTTAACGAATTCCCTTATTCCCTTCAACTTGAAATTTTGCTGTTTGGATATGTATGTTTTTCTTGAGGAAGAATCATAAACTCAGAAAAAGAAACTTGACCCGGTTATGAATGATTCAAACATATTCACATCTAAAATTTAAAGATTGATTCAACCTAGAATGAGAGCAAGGGAAGCAATTATTTTCGTCACTGCTGGATGAAATCGGGTTTCCTTGTTCGCACAGCTACGCAAAGGAAAGAGCTATTATATGACGTTAACGAGCTGGTGCTAGACCTGTCGTCAGGTATTATGCTTTGTATTTTCCATGAGTACATCCTTGATTAAGTGGGATAAAACAGGAGACTACATTCTATGAGCCCAGGTCAACGTAATTTCAAAACTTCCATGAGCATCTATATGACTGGGGAGCACTGGTTACTACGAACTTCATGTTCAGCGTTCTCGCAGTATCGAGAGTTTACAGCTTTCCCTAATACACATTGTGCATATATAAGAAGGATCGTTTCAGGTAAAAGCGAGTTCCTAGCTTCTATTCGGATTTCATACTTTGCATGATTCTTATGACAAAGAAAATCTATTCCTGATAATAAGAGAATTCTAGTGAACCAATGAAAAGCGATAGCCCTCATTCAGATGTTATAGTCCGGGAGCTAGCGACATTTTTTGGTGACTTGTTTGCTCTTCGATAAAAAATCATGAAAGGCTCTATTAAGGTTGTTATCACGAAAATCGACCACTTACAACCAGTAAGTGGGGCAACGCTTATCAGGAGCGTTATCAGCATGTTACGAACAATCGGAAAATTGACTTATCTACTCGTCGTTGAACTTTCGAGAGGTTGTCTATTGACATTCAGCGATGTCAACAAATTACCACTCACACTAATTAGGCGGGGGAAAGGACTGCTTAAAAGCGCGTGAAAGTCTCAGAAATTTGTCGAAAATAGACTTATTTGCTCGTGCTTGAAATTTAGCACGGTTCAACAAGGCAAGAACGCTGGCAAAGCTGCCAGAATCCACGCGCGGTTGTCCGAAGGTTTTGAGCAATACAAAAGTACAAGAATTCTAGAAAACGACGTAAATTTCTTTTTGTATAAACTGTACACTGATGTGACAAGTTCGAAGCATAATTTTAGAAGCCTGACTTGTTGAAAAAAGTTTCCGAAAGAAAGCGTGCGGAAAAAAGCTTTTTATGTGAAATGTAAAAAATGATTAAGTTGAAATGTGTTTTTGCCAAAGCGCGGCTTGCAAGAACCTCCTTTTTCTCAAAACAAAATCTTGAGAATTGCTCAGAAATTTTCAAAATCTGTGCAGAAAAATGTTTGAAAGGAGGCAACATATCTCTGCTCTAAACAGCGAACGAAAGTTCATTTAAAGCTTTCTTATGTTTGAGACTTGGCGCACTTTTGCCACTTCCGGAGGTGAGAGATGCCACAGAGTGACAATTCAATTCGGGAGATTCGAAATGAAATTGCCAATCTTATTCGGAGAGATGGTGCAGGAGAGACATGCGCAAAAGAGACCCAAATTTTCTATTAACATCTAGTTTACATCTAGTGTGTGTCAGTATCAGAATAACAAAAAAGTGCAATTTTATTGCTTTATATTCAAAATGTTGAAATACGAATCGTGTCTTAGGGTAGGCGTTGAAAACAACGTAGAATGGCGATGGTTAGCAAAAACTTATGAAAAAACTTTCCCAGCTTCAAGAATCGTTGTTGAAAATACATCTATTATTTATTTTATTTAAAAAAAATTTATTTGGCGGAACTGCTATGACCACTTAATCACAGTCCGTCCTTTTTTCTAACTAATACCTTTTTTCCCATTTTTACCTTATAAATTATAAAAATCCCGTAAAACACCAGAAATAGGCCTTTTATAAACGAAATAAATAGACAATCAAGGTAATAGAAAACAAGACTCTTCAAAACATATTATTTTCATATCCAAATGTTCCAATTAAAAAAATAATAAAAATGCAATTAAAAACACTTTTATTTTCCTAATATTTCAAGTAAAAACTTTCCAATTACAATTGATTTGATGAACTTGCAGCATTAACAATACATTTTTTTAATGTCAAAGGAGAGCTTCGAACAGAATACATGAAATTTGAACCTGAAAAGATTAATTTTTATCAAAGAACCAACAAGACAAATTTTCAACCAAAACGGATGACTTTCTGAGATAATCGTTTGAATTTTCAGAAAAATAATTGAATGCACAATGACAGCATTCAAGATTCCAAAGCATTATGTATGGTCAAATCTTCAGATAATTTGCCTGTGACGCTTGTTTATAATGATTGCGGCGGCTCAGGAATTAGGGAGAGACCAGTCACTTCACTCTAACTCTTCACTCTATTGAGCAACGTTTAATACAAAGGCGGTTATGCATAATTTGGCAGCGAGGTTCGTAACATACATATCATCTCGACAGAAAATTTAGACTGGGAAAAATGGCTGTACGCCGGCTCGGGCCGGCGCTAACGACATTTATGTGTATTATTCTTATCGACAATCTAAATTTTAGGCTAAAAATGAACCAACTGTTGCTTCGATGATTCGTCTTTTTGGTTGAAAATTCTATTGATTACGTAAAAAAACAACGACAGTGGTAAGAAGATACCACGCCGATTTTAAATTTCTTTTCTAAATCCTCAGTTCTATTGTTTCCAGTAGGGTTCGACCTTCTAGTTTGAAAATTTATCAGTTTGTTCAATTTCTTCCCCTCAGGACTTTAAATTCTTTCCAGGTTTGAAATTCGACTTCTCGGAAAGAATCGTCCCTTTGCTTCTCAATTCCATTCGAAATTTCCAGTCAAAATTTTTCCTATTCTAGTTGGAAGAGCAAATTTAGATCGAATGATATGTTTCTTTTATATGTTTTGTTGAAAGATTGAACAATTGTGATCGAAATTGGTCTCTAGTTGAAAATCCAAACATTTGGTTAAATTTTTCCTTCATAATCATCTGTTGGTCGGAAAATTTCGAACATATCTCAATGAATAATTGAAATTTTTAATCAGAAGAGGTGGATTCTAAACCAAAACTGTAATATTCTAGATAACAACAAAAATAAATTCTCACTTCCGAACTCAAATATTCGAATGCTCAAATACTAGTTCAAAATGTACACGCTCAGTTAGGAAGGAATTTATTTTGTTAAGGGATTCAACAATTGTTGAGTGTTCGATACCGAGTTCTCATTTAATATTCTCCCATTTTTGTGGTAAATACCCTTATTTTCTCCGTTCTGAGAGCACTTCAATGCATAAAAAATGTGTTTAAAAGAGGATAACTTATTTTTTAGCCGCCTTTAAGTTATGGAAACATGTTATACGCTCTATAGAGCGCACGCTTATCTAAGTCCAGCTAAGAATAAAATAGTGGTGAAGTGGAAAAATCAAGAAAGATTTTGATAGATCTATTTTTCAGAAAAAGCGGTTGGGTAGTATTTTTCCGACAGCCCTTGTGCTGTTACTGCGTAAAAGTTTGCGGAACCTGTTCACAGTCCAGCGGCGACAGCATCACATTAGTTTTAGTAGAAATCGGATAGTTCAAAAGTTTGATGCCTTCGCCGATATTACTTTCCAACAGAATTTATTTTCGCCCTTTTCTCGTAACCTTATATGGTATCTTATCTGACGGTGAGGCGTATAAAGTTTACACTTGTCTATTGAGTTTTCCTTGTACGGCAACATACGGGTGATGACGCATCGAGCTAAAGTCCTTACAAAGTTCAGACGTCGTAATGTTACGTCAAGTTGAATTCTTGCTTAGTTCTGCAGACACAAATTGCGCTTGAAGTACCTCTTGAAGATATTTCATTCTCAACGAAGCTAATGCTGCCTCAAAATCTCGCAAAACTTTACAAAACTTGAATTATGTCATGCATTGAAATAGAACAATAAGCAAAAAGATTTTACGTCAATTCATATTCTTACTTGTGTCATGTCACAAGATCATTAGAAATAATAAACAATTAACAATATTCCAGCATTAAATAGTCAAAGTACGAAAAATCTTCTGAATATGTGAAAACTCTTGAACTTCATGCGGATTAATATCTGCGTTAACACCATGTCATCGCTACATCTCATGAAGAAATAATGCGTGTAAAATTTAAGACTAATTTGGACTAAGGAAAAGGGTGCTCTCCTGCCGTTTAAAATCACAAAACCATACACAATTCGATTCTATTTGTTTATTTCGCAAAACATTAATTGTATGCAAAAAAGGTCGATACAAAAGTTGTGGATCTATTAGAAGTACACTTTTTTCTACCACTTTTTCTTCTATGACTTACCCGATTCATTTGAAAGTTTCAATTTATTAACTGATTCAAGTCCTTAAAAAAAAATTTTATTTCTAGGCCACGTCGAGGGTTCTGTCCTAAGAAATTCATCATTCAAGTTCAATCTTCCGAAAAATCATTTAATGTCAGCGGAAACGACTTGCTCAATTCTATCGTTAATAACAACAAGAATTTCCCAAACAGGAGGTGCCTGATCTCTTCCAGTCCCAGATTGCAGGACAGGCACTCCAAGAAGTTGTTCAGCATCGCCATTCGAAAGAATCACAGGAAGTCGATCAACGGTCTCTTTACCTGTTAACGCTGGCAGTAACTTGCCAGCCCAATGCGCGAGAGCAGCTTCAAATTTCGTATCCATAAACTGCTCTTTAATTACAGTCACCATTTCTGTATGCATTCTTTCTCTTGCACGCCTCGTGTACGCCTATTTTTGCTCGTTTCACATTTAGTAATGAAAATTACAATTCTGTATCTTCTAAGAGACGAGGTTATACCAAATGTACCATAATATTATCAGTGGACTTTCCAGCAACTGATACATTTACATACGTATTTGATTCCAAACTGCTGGCGCTTGTAGATGACGTCAATGCGGGAGTTTTAGCAAAAAAAAAAAGAGAAAAGATTCGAGGATACGAAATTAGATTAAAACTCAAGTGTGAAAAAATTAGGAATATTGCAAATTGGATTATTGAAATTCTTCTTATACATCACTCACTCAGTTGCTTAATTTCAAGATCGCTTCGCCCTTTCCTCATCAATGCTGCCTCTTCTCATTCTGCGATTTTTCTTTCTCTCATTACTTCTCGCAATTAACTCCGAACATGAACCCTTGTCGATCCTTTTACCTTTGATTCATTAAAAAATGCTTATCTTTCCCTTCAGTCATATTTTCCAAAGCGTGAGCATGTGCAGTATCGAAAAGATCCTCGAACACTGATTTGAAATTTTCTGCTTTTTTCTTATGAGCCTCCGAAGTTCTCTCAGCGTGTTTCCGTAATTTTCTTCATTCTTGGTACAAAGATTCTAATTTTGGGTTGCAGTTCCTTATTTCCTGAGTTGAAATTCGTACTTTTTTGCAAAAAATATTAACCTTCTCCAATGCTAATCTAGCACATCCGTGTAAACTCAACTTCACCACACGAAGATTAGAAAATGGTACACTTAAACCATCTTTATTTGTTTGCTATTTGTTTCCAGTTATTTTATTCCAGTAATATCAAAGTAAATAAGTTTGTTCACGTAAAAGACTGGCAGAAGACTGTGGGCTGGGATCATGGGCCTTTAGATTTTGGAATAACATTTGCTCAGTACAACAATATTACTACATTAGTATTGGTACCTCTTGGTAACGTTTGGAAAAGAATGCTCAGGAAATAGGGAAGGACACAGATAGACTAAAAGCAAAAAAGTGTTACGTGCTTTATGGAAGACTCTTAGACTATCCGTTACTAGGGCACTTTGAATAGCTTTATTCGTGGCGAACTTTTTTTATTCTCAAGGGCCCATGGGCGCCCTTCCCCTCCTTCCGATTAGGCTGAAATTTTACACAAATTATTTCTACATGAAATGGAACCAAACTGGGAAGGGGAAGCGTTGAAAAAATCGCAAAAAATTTTTTCCCAACAGTAAATAAGAGCCACCATAACGAAACACGATAGGAATTCAATGCCACTGTCCAATCCAACCTCTAAGTAACTGACTTGCAACTGCAGCTCATCATTCTAGTTTACAATTCTTGTTCACGACTCTCAAAATATGTAGAATCATAATGGTCAAGCTTTATTATCTCAGTTCAGATACAGATCACATCTAAATCCAGCTGTAACTTACATGCTATGATCACATATACTTCATTTCTGAAGCAAGTGATATCATCATGTGAACGTTAACAACTAAAATTGGAAAAATTCTACAAGATCTGCCGATTAATTTGAATGAGAGTGATATAAACAGTGTATCTAGTGATCTGAATTGTTATCTCCATAAGCTACTGTCGTAACTTTTTGGTCGCTTAAGAAAATATAGCGATGCACACATAAGACTTTAAATCAAAAAGAACACATGCATATGTCAGGGAAAGTATACCCGCAAATTCCTGCATAAATTTCTATATCGGGACATACATGCAATTATCGTTACTAATAAGACAATCAAATAATCATACACATATGCTCTACGCTCAGATAGGGTTACTGCTGGCAATAGCTTCTTTCACTACCCTCTGAATATCTAAGGAAGAATACAGTGCATTTCGACAACTGCGTCATTTTTGATACGAGATCATCTGTTTGATCATTGACATCGATTGGGTATGTGAGATTAACTAAAACCAATTTATTCGCTAACACACATTTAAAATCCCTGTTGCGATTTGAGGAAGGGTGAAGAGCATGAAAATTGCAACATGACAGAGAAAAGAAAAACTGGAAATCATCATCGACAGCCAGTTCAGATTCAGCGGGAGAACGTATTTAGATCAAGACCAAGTTGTTGTCTCGTCTCGAGAGAGTCGGAAAGCAACATCACTGGTCAACAACTTCTGTGCAGATCTTTACAAACTGAAAGACCAACGTCAGCGATATGGGCGACAGCAGCTCAACTACGGAAGAGCAAGTCCGTGTCAATAATCTTTGCACCTAAATCTACTACAATATATCCTTGTAAAAGATGATCAATCGTGAGGCCCTTCAAGGTATCCTTTCTGGAAAGGAAGGCACAAGCCAGTAGCCTGCAGCTCAGTAGGTGGAACGCTTTCACATTCAAAATTTTCTGAGGAGTCAAATTTATTGACGGCACATCACAATCCTTTCTCCTTGTTAAAATTTGTTTGCTAAATAATCATCACTGATCAATGTGGACTTAACTAAACAAGAATACTATTCAAAGCTTGTCGAAAGTAGAAGGGTCCTGATGAGCACTGCCGGTTCATCTCAACTCAATATCAATATAATCAATTCAACGAATTTCTAAAACTGATAATGAAGTTTATTGGAGCTTTGCTTCTTTTGAGAGGGTATACATATACCCTGAGCGCGGTGACCTAACTGGTAAAAACGGAAGGTGCCCGTCACGGAAAATGGAACACTAAAATGCGCCACAAAAGTCAATCCCCTCTCTTACCACCTCAAAATGCGTTCATCTGGTGAGTGCGACGTGGAAAGGGGTCCTCGGCGGGCCAAAAAACCCGAGTTTCCCCGAAGGACGCTCGAGCCTGGCCTATCCGCTTCAGGCTGCAGCGGCAGCTTCCCATCATATTCTTAACCGCAAGAGATGTAACATCTCTACTCATCTCAACATTGATCTCCGTATATATTAAGATGTTACATTTACGAAACGGCATCCTATGTTATGAAATTCTCCATACGGAATCATAAAAAAACTCGCACATAATTTTTTGGGAAAATCCTGAATTCCGAATCAATTGATCCAATTTACTAATGCAAAAGATTAAATTTTATTCGATTACGAATTTCCAACAAAACTGTAAAATTTTTAAACTCAGACATAATTTTGATTGACGTAATGATTCAAATTTCAAGTAAAGAGATTTCAATCTGAAATCTGGAACACATTAATTCATCAACGATAAACGAATATAGACAAGATAATTGAATGATGCTCATAAAACAAATATATATTAACTAAAAAGGTGCATTTCCGACAAAAAACAATGATTTCGTATCAAGGAAACAAATTCCCAATCAAATACATGAATTTTCAACCAAAAAGTCCAATTTTCAAACAGACAGATTTACTTTCTAACTTTAAGACGAATTTCAAGCAATAAAGTTCAACAAAGCGTTTGAATGCACTAACTAGAAAGGATTCAGAATTTTGAGGCAAAAACTGTTGCATTCATCCAAAAGAGACGGATTTTCAGTACAATAATCAAATCATTCACTAGAACCGAATATTTTCCAACAAAAAATTCTAATTTCAATGAAAAATTAAATTTCTTACTAAGAGAGATATAAAATTTGGATGCTAAATTTCTGACCGAAAAAGTTGAATTTCAGTAATCAAGTTCAACCATTACCTAAGTATTTGAGTTTTTCAGCTAAAGAAATCTGAATTCTTATCACGCGGCTGGTTTCGCTCACAAGTTTGAGAGCGCCTAGGGCGCGTCTGTCAGATCTCGCGCTTCGCGTTGGTTTTTTGTACTCTCCTATATTCGGGTACGGATCTTTTGAAACTGAAAAATAAAAACGGTGGCTGCTGTTATTTGATGATTGTGAATCATTCTTCGTTAAAGCTTCTTCGGCTCTAACGAATACAACCTCAAAGTTTGTCTCGAGCTTCGCATTCGATTTGAATTTTTCCTAATCTTGAACTTTTCTATATTACCCTCAGCTCTAATATATTAAATGTATAATATTTAATGCATATACTCCAATTCGGATCTAATTGTTAGGATCGTTCTAAACGAAGCATAATTTTCATTCTTCATCATTACTTCAATATTTTTTATGAAACAACAATTCATATTGAGCATTGATATTAAAGCAGGAAAAATTCGATATCCTTTTTTTTATAATGATCAAAATTTGTATGTCTTGTTGAAGTGTAAAATTTTTACAAAAAAACATTAATTCCGTGTCTCGTATAGTTTTGATAAATACTTGACATTTGTATTTGAAATTTCGTTCAACTATGGTTCAAACGTTTACTATGTGTTTTATTTGGAAAAAATTCGGGAAAAATTTGTAAATATTTTCAATGTGAGCAATTTTGCTATCAAACATTTTTTCCTACCTTGCACAATTTGGTCAAGAAATTAAATTTTTCAAATATTTATTATTAGTTTTCTGCTTTAAAGAAAACCGCTTATACTTTTGAAAAGTAATTGCATACAAAGTCGTAGATCTTTTTAGAGTGAACAATTTTGTATGCAATCATTTTTCGTATCTCGTACAGCTTGGCCATAAAATCTACTTTTCATGAAATAAAACGAATTTTTGGAGAAACAGTCTTGTCTTTGAAAATAAGATAATAAGTTGATAAACTTTTAACCAAGAATAATAATTTCGAACTACAATGATGAATATGATCCACAGGAAATGGATTCCAAAAAATAGGCTCAGATAAATTTATTCAAAAAATATAAACTTCAAACGTTATTAGCTTGCGACAGCGCAATGATTGATTTTCCTATATAAAAGCCTAATCCTTAAATAATATATAATGCTTTTATGCTAAGCAGTTGTATTTGTATTCAGAATGAATTAGATTTCCACCACAATTGATGGATTTTTATCATGAAAAAAGAAGAATTTTCCATCTCCATGTCAATTATTGATGCAAACACATCGGGAAGCCTTTTTGCAAATCAAGTTTATTAGAATTCCAAAATTCTTTATAAGCGACACAATGTTCATTGATGTTCATACATATTTTATTTACCTGCATAAACTTAAAAATGCAGAAATGAAAACATAATTACTCATGCTACACAAAAGCAAAAATTGTAAATTTGTATATTCAGTACAATCAACATCTACTTCAATAAAAATTTTTAATCGCTCATTCGAACATTTAAGGCTTACTCGGATTTCTTATAACCTTCAGTCTTATAATTTTTTCACCATTTATCAACTGAGAGTCGATTTTCATCGATCAGTATATAGATCCCAATTATGATTTGGGATCAGTTGTCATCAGCTGTGATTCACATCTCAAGCTCAGTTCAGTAATTCCATTCCGAAATCCGAAGGCCGTCAGAGGTTACCAACATCATGTAAGTGGAATTGGCTGCAGCAGCGTTAATAGCTACATGTTCCAGTTTTGCTTCCAAACACACGCTGTCATAACCAATGCGAAAAGCGTTAATCTCATTCTTATGAAAAATATACGTTCCTTTATCATCAGCTTTTCCCTCGTAACCAAAAACACATTTATCATTAAATCTGTATTCACAATCTCCAAAGTCCATAATTTTCGTGAATTGTGGTCGGAAGACATCGAAACTTGGATAAATTCTCAAAGCCAACAAAGAACATTTTTTATTTATAAAGTACAAATGACCATCAGAAGCAAAAGGATTATCAGCATAAATCAAGCTCTTGATGAGTGAAGTTTGAAATATAACTTGTTTAGTATTTCCATTAACAATCCAGCTGGTTTTTTCACTATGATACGCAAAGTAAAATGTACCACCATCATCTTTCACAAGATGAGTAATATTTCTAAAATTGAAAAGTCTAGGAAGTTCCTGAAGAATATCTTCTTTCTGCCTAACATAGTGAATCTTATTATTAATAATCACATAAATGGTATTGTTTTCGTCGGAAACCATATTTCCTTCTAAGTTATTAAAAGAAAGGATACTTTTTTCCAAATTATTTCGTCATTATCACGTAATTAAATACCTAAACGATAAGAATCACTGAATAAAATGTTCTCAAAAATATCTAAACCTAATTTTGGTGTTGAAGTTTCATCTCTTTCTGATAGACGAGGTCAAGATTGTCGTATACTGATAACTTATTATCTCGCAATGCTACAAACTTGCCTGCTCTTGAAATTACTTCGACATAATCTCCACCCGTGTTTCCAACTTTCACAAATTTAAGTATTCCTTTCGAACACTCTCCGATTTCTTGACCAGCAGATCCTTTTCCGAAATGCAGTATTCTGCACAAAGTGCAAATATTCAGAAACAAAAAAGGATTTTTCATTATTTATAAATCAGGCCTGCAAAAAAGTATAGCCTGCAAAATGGTATAGGATGATAAAGAGTGAAGTTTTTGGACGAAAGTACATTATTGGAAAAAAGAAACTTCGAATTCCTGAATTCTTATGTTTGAATAACTTACCTGTTCGGAAAAAAAAATTTATTTCAACTGGCATGAATCGTATCAAAGATTCGACTGAATACAATTCTACTTCGACAACCAACATTCCTGTATACATAAATAATCAAGATTCAGCGCTACATTTGGGCCCAAAGTTCATTTTGAAAATGATTTCAGTTTAACATAAAACTGGAATCATCAAACGAGCACTTCGCGCGTATATTATCTTGTATGCAGTTTTTAATGCAAGGAGTTGCTGAGATATTACCTTCTTATGAGGAATAGTTGAATTTTGAATCCAATTGTTTATATTTTATTTATTAGGATGCGTTTTCAACCGAATAGTTAGAATTACAAATAGAAAATAACAATATAATCTTAAACAGTTTTCAATTTCAAAATCCATGTGCAACCAAGATCGATAGAATTTTTTACAGTATGGAACAGCAAATTTTTCAGGAGAAAATTGAGATTTGTTGTTTTTGATTCAATTTCGCAATAAAAGAAGACGAACTCTTAACAAGAAGATTAAATGTCTGACAGAATAGATGATTCCGAAAAAACAGTCTAATTTTTTTAATACTGAAAATGTATTTATTTATTTCCGACTATAAAAGATGAATTGAGAGAAGATTAAAGTTTTGAAGATGAAGAAGATGTATTGTCAACCAGATAGTCGGGTTGTGGAACAAGAAAGATAAATTATTCAACCAAGAACATCTGCAGTTTTGATAAAATGTTTATCTGTAAAGAAATCAAATAAATTGTGAAGGAAATTATTTATTTTCAAAACCTATAATGAATTTCAAAAAAAAAAGAATTGATCTCCAAACAAAAAGATAATTGTATATCCAATAGTGAAATTTTCAGAAAAAAAATCATTTTTAAATAAAACATGTATTTTCAAACAAAAAGTTTAGTTTTTGAACATCAGGATTGATTCTCCAAAATGTTAGTTTGATAGTCAAACAATAAAGATGAATTTTTCCTTGAAAGCATTGTATTTTTAGTCTTGAATTCCTTTCCCAAGCTAGAAAGATGAATCAAACACAAAATAATTCAACTTCGAAACCATAATGACGAATTATGTCCAGAACAGTTGAATTTTTGATAGAAAAATTTAAATTTCAAACGGAGAAGCTTATAATCCTTTCTTAAATTATATTTCAAAATATCATTAAATGGATGCCTAAATTAGAATTTGAATGAATTAATTTATTATTTTATATATTCATCAGTATCAAAAGTATTTAGATATTTATATTCATTTATTCACAAAAAAACTGAGTTTCCGAACTAGAAAGATTGATAACTCAACAAAAAACAGTCGCATTTTCAACAAGTAAATTCATTTTGGACCAAGCAAGATGAATTTTTATCAGAAATATCAAAGTTCGAAGCTATAAGGACAACTGATCTTCAAAACAATTGAATTTTTCATCGAAAATTTATTTTTCGAACCAAAATTAAAATGATTTATGAAATAGTTGGATTTTTAGAGAAAGAATGATTTTTTTTAAAATAGATATATTTGCAAACAAATAGTTAGGCTTTCGGACAAGAAAGATTGATTGTTGAACCAAAAACAGTTGCCTTTTCGTTAAACAAGTTCTTTTTCAACTAAAAAAGCTACATTTTTGATATGAAGAGACGAACTTTCAACCAGATCATTCACGCATCGTCTACTCGTCCTGAATTTCGGGACGACTTGACATACTTTCACTTTTCGCTAGTCGTCCCGAAATTCAAGACGACTAGCCTAGTTTTGTCATTCGGCTGGTCGTCCCGAAAATAATATAATTTACTCAAGCTTAAAATTTACCTGAACTTTGCCCCTTTCAAGTGCACAAAAATGATCAGAATAGTCTGTTTTCAAAAGTTAGCTAAACGTCCGGAAAAAATTGTAATAATGCAATTATGGTTTATGAAATTAGAATCCTGCTCCCACGAGACTTTGGAAAAGGGGAAGGTGTACGAACAACATTATTTCTATAACCAGTCACAGCGGTGACTTTTCGTCCCCTATGTGACTTGGAAATGGAGACGGTATCTGACCTTCTATATGTAAGAAATTTATCCTTTCGGCATAAATATTAAACAACTTGGTCGAATTCTTCGTACTTTCTTGACTTAGAAATCTTATTTGGTCTACAAGTCAACATATTCTTGAAAATTTTTTTCTTTGATTGAAAATGAGCCTCTGTAATTAAAAATTTACCAATCCTGTTAGAAATTCATCCTTTTGTATTCAAAATTGTACTATTTGAATGTAAAACTTCATTATTTGGTTGAGAATTCGTCTTTTTGGTTCAAAAATCCATCTTTATCGTTCAAAAATTTATCATCATTTGTCAAAAAATGCAACTGTTTGACCGGGAGTTCTTCTTTTTTATCTGAAATGCAGCTATTTGGTTATCAATTATTCTGTTTTGGTTGAGGCTCTTACTGCTTTGTTGGGAATTCGATCTTTTTGGTTCAGTTCAACTATTTTTACATTCTCATCAGAGAAGTTATTAGATTTGTGTAAAATTAGACCCCTCCGTCTTTGTGAAATCTCCAAGTTTTGAGAACCCCTAAACCCAAAAAAATTGTTTTTACGAATGTGTATGTATGCATGTATGTATGTATGTATGTATGTATGTATGTATGTATGTATGTATGTATGTA
>WSXT02213941.1:0-17475 GCA_011762715.2 Neuroterus valhalla | reverse complement strand
AAGGGTGAGGGGGGTCGAAATGTGCCTAGATTTCGGCTACGTAGTTTATGGACGACCCCTTAGGTAATAGGAAAGAGGTAGAAAATAGAAGATTTTAGCAGAAGGGAAGGAAAAGATATATGCAAAAAAGTAATACAAAAAGATGGAAGAAAGTGACAAGAGGGACGTAGACTTGACGATCTGGGAACAGGCAAGGAGAAAGTTTCCGAAAGAACATGGGGTAGGAAAAGGAGGAAATGTCATGGCTCAAAAAGAAGTGTCAAATAGTGAAAACGGAAATGTGTATTGTTAATACTCACGGAAAAAATCGAGTTCACGCACAGTGAAATTCTCGGGTAACTTTTCCTCAATGTAGAGAATTGTGTACTCGATGTTGAATCGAATAACTTTACATGTTGGTAACTTGGTGAGAGGAAAGTGAGAAAGCATGGAAAATCCTTCAAAAATAAATTCATGCTCGTCGTGTTTGATTATAGTTGGAGTTTTGGTAAGAAAGTTGGTTGGTGGACTTATGGTAATACGGTAGTGATAAAGTTTATCGCCGTTGTTGGTGTTCAAATCGCATCTGTTAATTGCATTTTCCCCTGCATAAATTCCATGTCTAATTCCAGATCTTCTCGATTTTTCACTACATCTACAAAGCGGACCGTCGTTCATCTGTGAAGAAAAATTAGGGAATTTTAAATCGAAATTCATACAAATAAGGAGATATTTGTGAGAGATTCTTCAATGGGGGACTTTTTGGGGTTGAAAATATAATCAGGACTTCTAGGGGAAATAGGAGACAGGATGTAAAGACTATATTAACCTCTCCAGGATCGTTGAACCACATTTCAGGATGTAACCTCTGAGGATGTTGTTTCTTCGCCATTAATTCCTCCATCGTCCTATCGTCTTCTTCCATCGAATCGCTATCACTATCAGAAGAAGAACTACTGCAAGCTTCAGATTTGTGCTTGCATAATCTTGCTCTTGTTTTTCTTGGCGGAGGTTCGTAGGGAGGCTAAACAAAGAATTGGAAAATCATTCTCTTGTTCAGAATACTAAAACTATTTAGTCATAGAATTTGCAACTAACTTGTGCGGCTCTTGCGGCTTCAGCTCTCTTAATGAACAACTTATTGAAAATATCACACAGTTCGTTCAACTTTTGAGTGCCTCTCATGATTTTTGGATTGTTCTCGTCCCTCTGATAATATAAATCAGCTGGGGCGGTTCGAGTCCAGATTTTTCGCTCATTTTCGATGATTCCTTCTGTGCCGATTGCACTTAGTTCTACCAACTTCTTTTCCATATCTTTACTCGTTGCACAGTAATTTTTCCTGCGAGAAAATTATATTTTAACTAACCCTTTTTACGAAAGATCACCAGAGATCGTTCGATGTCGTTTAGCTCACTTCCCTTTCTAAAATTCCCTAATTACCCTAACTTTTATAATAAGCCCCAAGCAATGCCTGACGTAATCAACTCAGTAAACCTTCTTACTTCTTGAAATTTATCAATGTTGAATCTATTTAATTTAGCTTCGGAAATTTATAACTGATTTTCTCTCACCTGTATTTTTCTAAGAGCAATTCCCTCTCAGAAAGGCATTTCTGCTTAGTTGGAACTTTATTCGGTGATTCAGAATTGGAATCAAGCGATTTGGATCTTCTTCTCCTTCTGCTGTTAATGCATCTGTCCAAATTAACCGAAGATCGAGAACTATAAGAACCATTTGTGCGGAGCGATCTTTCCGATTTCCTCTCGGATTTTCTATCAAAAGATCTTTCTCTCGAAGTTCTTCTTCTTCTTTCGTACCTTTCCCGACGATCTTCTCTATGGTCGTCCCTACGATCTTCTTTACGATCATTCCTGCGATCTTCTCTTCGATCATCTCTTCTATCTTCTTTCCGATCTTCTCTTCGATCCTCCCTACGATCTTCTCTCCGATCATCCCTACGATCTTCTCTTCGATCATCCCTACGATCTTCTCTTCGATCTTCCCTCCGATCATCATACCTGTTGGAGTTGAAAAAGGTGAATAAGTGCATTTTTTTCTTGGGTGGGTGACAGCAGAAAATGCTATGAAAGATAAAAAACATACATACGAAGAGCTGCTGAAACTTTCAGACTTTTTTAAGAATTGGAGGAATGGAAAAAATTCCCGACCGGAAAATAAATTAGCTCATTTCATCTTACACGAATTAACTTCGAGGCATTGGATATTCAGAGTGTCTGCATACCGGAAGAACCGAAAATTTAATGCATGCAATCAGGAGATACCCTTAAATTACGAGTTTGAAAAAATGTTAGTTTTTATTTTTTTTAAAGCGTAAAATACTGATTAATTTTCAGAAAGGCTTGATTGGGCAGGGCCTTAACAACCTGATTTATTTTAAAAAAGTGGCCAATTTCTAACCAAAAGAAAGGGATTGGAAGCGAAAAATGTGCACTAATTATGCGACTGTTCTAATTATAAAGAATTAAGAAGAATTCGATAAAATGTATAAGAATCCCATGCGAATTCTAACAAATCAGGGACAAATTGATATGAGTTCATAGTCAACTTCAAACAATTCTGTTTAAATCCAAAATAATTCAACATTATGGATCTTCAACCAGAACAGTTAAATTTCAAAACAAGAAGATGAATTTACAACTAAAAGGATAAATATTTAACTGGAGCACTTCGATTTCGAAGCATGAAGGTGAACATTCAGACAAGAAGATTAATTTCCAAATATAAAGAATCATTTTCTAACAAAAAATATAATGTTTTAACAAAATAGTCGAATTTCAAAGTGAAGAAATAATCATTTTCAATCAAAAATGAAAAATTAACATTTTTAGTTTAAAAAACCAATTTTGAACCAAGCATAAGTGTTTTATACTAAACTTTTACAATTGAATTTACAATTACAATTGAATTGAATTGAATTACAATTGAAAAAAATGTTTAACTAAACAAATAGATTTTTAAGAGAAACTATGGAATTTTCAATTGGAATAAGTTAAATTTTCAGTTGCGAAAATTACTAATAACAAAAAAAAACTATCGTTCAACGAACAAACAAAACTGTCAAACAAATTATTACATTTATTCACAAAATGACGAAGAATTAAATGAAATTGTAGATTTTTAACTGAAAAAGTTGCATTTTAAACTAGAATATCGAATGTTCAACTGAAATGATGAACATTATCTAGAATAGTTCAATTTTTGACGAAAAATTATTTTTCAAGCAAAGAATAAATTTTTTCAACAGAATGCTTGAAATCCAAACATAAAAATGAAAATTTTCAAACAAAAATGGAATAGTGACATTTTGGTTTTGAAAAATTAATTTGAAACCAATCAGAAGAGTTTTCAACGAGATAAATGTTCGACAAATCAAAAATGTTTGAATGTATATTCAGAATTATTGTTAACCGTAAAGAAGAATTTTTGTAGAAGAATATTAACTTCCGAAGAAAAAGATAATTTTCTAAAAAAATAGATTTTTCAACAAAATATGTAAAGTTTCAACGAGATAATTGGATTTTTAATTCAGAAAGACGAATTTTCACCGAAATGTCGAATTTTGAACTAGAAAAAATCAATTTTTCACTAAAAATCAAGCATTTGAATTTTCAGTTGAAGTGATTGATTTTTTACCAAACCGATAAATTTTCAGGTATAATGATGAGTCTTGAACGGGAATAGATGCATTTTCAGCAAAAAGATGAATTTTTGACCCGAAAGATAATTTTCTAGAGAAAAGGGAAATTTTCCACGAAGTTCATTCTCAAAGAAATAGTTTAATTCTCAAATCAAGAATCAACGTTCAACTCAATACTTAAATTTTCAACAAAAATTTTTTGTGAAATTTGAATTTTGAATCGAAATAATGCAACTTTAACAAGAAAATTTGATTTTCAACAAACAAGTTTGAATTCCAAACAAGCAGTTGCTTTTTTAGCACAAAAAGGATGAATTCGCAATGAACAATGTAATCAAACTTCCTATCATAATTAAGGGTTATTTCTTCTTCGGAATACTACTTCTACTCTAAAGACTGCTTGAAGTACTTTAGTTATTTAAAATTAAGAAGAGGAAACTTTAAAATCGCGACGAATTTTGGATTGGAGGAACGTTTTTTCTTCAATTCCTCTCTTCTAAATCCGAATTATATTTAGTTTAAAAACGCACGTTCCATGCAAAAAATCCCCTGTTCCAAGTGAAATTATACTTCTTAACTGAAACTCCCTGCCCTAAAATAAAAACTATTTATTTTCTAAAATTCCCTGTCCCAAGTCAGATAAATAAGGAAAAGCAAATAAAACGTGATAAACACATTGTTTTGAAAAAATGAAAATAATTGTTCTTCCCTTAGGTTTGGGCTATCATCAATTCGATTATCAAATTTGAGTCAGCTAAAAAAATCTCACAGAGCAACAAATTTGCAGAACGCTTTTCTTATAATGGAACAAGAAAAAATTCTTCCTCTCATGACTAAATGTAATGATCTCAAGATTAAAGGAGCGTTACATTTCTTGTTTTTTTTCGGTAGAATCTTTAATAGTCTAGGTTGAGTCAAATAAATTCCCGGTTTTTAATTAAATTCTTGGGTTTTTTCCGGTCAAGTCGCCACCCTAACATTCTCATTACAATACTCGCCTTTGATGTTCACATCTCGCATAGTTTGGCTAGCAAATTGAATTTTCATTGTTTCAAAAGCGTTATCACGTTTAAAACAAAAATGAAAAATCCAGAATCAAGAATCACTTATATGAATCTTGTAGACCTTTCAAGATGAACAATTTTTTTATTTATTTCTTCTTGTCTCTTATTGTTTGGCTGTGAAATGTTATTTTTTTATTTCTCTGGATACGTTATCGTAATTAAAACTTTACGTCTTATCGAAAAATAGTCAATAGTATATTTGTGAATGGAAAAACGAGAAGAGAAGTGCGGAAGAATGAAGGAGACAAAAGAAAGGGTATACTGATTTATGTAATTGAAAGAAAGAAGAGAATAACAGGTTAAAAAAGGAGGCAAAAAAGGCCAGCACAGATGAATAAGTATAGAAAGTTTAAACATTGTTTATCAGGAGATTAGAGAGGAAATGGAAAATAAAATTCATGAAATCGTTAGGAGGAAATAAAATAAGAGAGAATTTTTTTTAAAGATCAAGGTATAGGAGAAGAAGGAAATATAGGCTCTGAGGAATCGGGGAAAAAATAGGAAAAGGCACGTATTAGACGGATGAGGGAGGATGGGGGGATTAAGACAAAATAAATGGTATACAGTGATAAAATGAGAAAGATGGCTAAAATATCTACGAAGAGGATAAAGAGATGGACATGGATAGCTAGATGTGACTTGGGTGAGTGGCAGCCCTAGAAATAGGTCACACGTTTTAAAATAGGTGGCAAAAGGTGACGTTCTGTGATGACTGTACCTCGATTTGCTAGATTTACTCGATCTTAATCTACTTTCAGAACTAATAGACCTCCTCCTTCCATTGTCATGACTATGTGATCGTCTTTCTCGCCTCCATTCCGATCTGCTTTTCGAAGATTCGTGGCGATTCCTCTGACCTGATCTTTTCTCCTCACTTCTGGGGACTTCAGATTCAGGGTATGATCCATTCGATCTGATTGGGACATTCCAGGTCGTCTGATTCACACTCTGAGACCAGTCAGTCTCCATTTGACTGACCCTATTGCAATTTGTAGATTCTGGGTTCCAATAATCGTAAGTAGAATTTTCCTGAATGGGTGGGGGACATGTTGGAATTTTGTAGATCTGGCTGCTCTGGAGTTCCATTGGAGGGACTTGACTTTGGTAATTATGGAATAAAGGGGTGGTGCCATTTGAATAAGGGGTAAGAGAATTTGGTGGTCCGGAAGGAAATTGCGGGTAAGGGTTGATCATTTTTTCTGGAAGAGAGGACAGAGGTAAGGCAAAGGTAGGTGGAGGTTGAGTGAGATCCGGAGGTGGAACATTTTGGGGAGGGAGGGGATAGTAGGCGATGTTACTTGCTGGTTGCGTTTCGGCGTTCCAGTAATATTGACCTCCGTTTACTTCCGAATTGGCCATTTTGAACAAGTCTCTTGTCTCTGCAAATTATTATTGTATATTAGTAGGGTGTCTGACCAAAGGATGATTTTTAATTGCTGCTCATTTCGCGGATTTCTCCCGGTTAATTATTCATTTTTTTCCGGTCAATTAGGAGATATGAATGATTACGAACGATTATTGAAGATTGCAAGTGATTTCTATACATTTTGAAGACTTCAAAGTTTCCTGATTTGGTACAGAGAATGTTGTGAGTAAACAGAATTTTAATTATTTTTTGAAATTCCAGTTTTATTTTGAAAATTCTCCGTTCCAAGGCGGAAATCATTTTCCGTTACGGAAATTCTTTATTCGCTTTTACTTTCCGCCATATCTTTGAAATCTATTAAATTTCTTAAATATCCTTCGAAATAGTTCAAAATCTTTCAACTTCTTCGGAATCGTTAAAATCCACAGAAATCTCTTGGATATATTTGAAATCCCTTTGAACTTTTCTCATTTTCTGTATATCGCTCGGAATCGTTTGAATCCGTAGAAATCTCTTGGAACCAAAAATAATGTAGTCCCTAAAAATATTTATGAAATGTGTTTGGAAATAGTGAAAATTCATTCAAATATGTGAAAAATAGATATCCCTAAAATATAAAATAAGTTTATTCATTGAATTTCTCTTTAAAAAATATTCAAATCTCCTAAAATCTTCTAAATCTCTTAGAATGCTTGGAGATTTCATAAAATCCTTCAAATCTTGTAATCTTTTAAACTGCAAGAACCCCCTTGATATTTCATTTCACATCATTCTTTTTCTTGAGGATGTCTTACATCTACTGAAACCTTTGATAATGTTGAAAATCCATTAAAATGGATAGAAATGAGAATTCCCTTGAATATAAATTTAATTTAACTTATTTATCAATCTTAATAAAATCGTTAAGATCCCTATAAATCTTTTGAATTCTTAGAGATTTGATCAAATCCTTTGATTCTCGAAGAATTCCTTTAAAATACCTGCAAATTCTATTCGAATATTCATATCACTAGGAATCCCATAGAATTTGATACCATTTATTTTCAGAAAGTTGAAAAAATCTCTGTCTTTGAAATCCGTAAGAATCCTTCCAAATAAATAATCTTAAAATACCTAAAGAATGATAACGAGAATAGTGGAACTACCGACAATCGTTTAATTTATTTAATAACATAGGATTTCAATTATCTCAAATTATATGAAAGAATTTTGAAAATTTCAAAGGATGTTGAAGATTCCAATGAATTTCGAGAGATTTCAGAAATTTCGAGGGGTTTCAAAGAATTTTGTACAATTCCCTAAGATTTTGAGATCCATCGTGAGGGATTTTTAGAGCACTTTGAAGGATTTTTTAGAAAGAAATTTGAATGAATTAGGCCTAATTTGATTTATATTAAAGAAATTGCAGATGCTCCCTACTCATTCTATAAAATTTTCACGATTTCTAAAAACTGCGATGAATTTCGAAGGATTGCAAAGAAGTTCGCTAGGAATTTGTTGGAATAGAGTTTTAAATCTCTGAAAAATCTGCGAAATCCTCTGAAATCTATTGAAAATTGTTCAATCTCTTAAAATTCTTTGGAATCTTATAAAATGACATAAAATCTTTAAAATTATTTCGAATTCTTCAAATTCCTCAATATCTTTCAAAATCGTTGAAATACGTAGAAATCCCTTGAAATGAGATTAAATTCTTCTCCTGAAGTTCTCTAGAAATTCTAGCGAATCCCTGAAAATCTATTGAATTTTTAGAAATCTTTGTTAATCGTATAAGTCTATTAAAATAGGTAGAAAATATGGAATCCCTCGAATGAAAAATAATTTTTTCCATTGATGTTCTCTAAAATAACAATTCAATCTCGAAAAATATCAGAATATATTAAAATTCCTTGCAATAAATAAAAATCGTACGTTAAATACATTATTCGTTTGCAGTCCATCTTTTTTTGCATTACTTCTTCCAATATTCCAACATTATTGATTTCTATACTAATTTTCCTTGATAACTGTGTAGAATTGCGAATGAATTCAGAATACGAAAATCATTCTTTTTCCTTGAGCTATGTATATACAATAATGATATAAGGCTTCAAAAGTTTCGGATAATTTTATTAAAGATTCAAGGTTAAAATTTTGCGATCTCAGGAAATAAATAGAGAACAATAAAGCAAAACTTCCAATTTCATTGATCCAATTGCAGATGATCCCTACTCATTCTATAAAATTTTCACGATTTCTAAAAACTGCGATAAATTTCGAAGGATTGCAAAGAAGTTCGCTAGGAATTTGTTGGAATAGAGTTTTGAATCTCTGGAAAATCTGCAAAATCCTCTGAAATCTATTGAAAATTGTTCAATCTCTTAAAATTCTTTGGAATCTTATAAAATGACATAAAATCTTTAAAATTATTTCGAATTCTTCAAATTCCTCAATATCTTTCAAAATCGTTGAAATACGTAGAAATCCCTTGAAATGAGATTAAATTCTTCTCCTGAAGTTCTCTAGAAATTCTAGCGAATCCCTGAAAATCTATTGAATTTTTAGAAATCTTTGTTAATCGTATAAGTCTATTAAAATAGGTAGAAAATATGGAATCCCTCGAATGAAAAATAATTTTTTCCATTGATGTTCTCTAAAATAACAATTCAATCTCGAAAAATATCAAAATATATTAAAATTCCTTGCAATAAATGAAAATCGTACGTTAAATAAATTATTCGTTTGCAGTCCATCTTTTTTTGCATTACTTCTTCCAATATTCCAACATTATTGATTCTATACTGATTTTCCTTGATAATTGTGTAGAATTGCGAATAAATTCAGAATACGAAAATCATTCCTTTTTCCTTGAGCTTTGTATATACAATAATGATATAAGGCTTCAAAAGTTTTGGATGATTTTATCAAAGATTCGAGGTTAAAATTTTGCGATCTCAGAAAATAAATAGAGAACAATAAAGCAACACTTCCAATTTCAGGAATGTGGAATTGTTCATTAATAACTAAGTCTCAACATAAAAAATAAACCAATGAAAGGCAAGTGACCTTAGACCCTTCGAACTCATTCCTTTCATTTAACCAAACTTTCATTCTTTACAAATTTACAAAATTGGTACCAACATTTCCTTCAACTCAAGAATATATTTTTCAATTCAATCAATTTTTCGGACTGAAAATATAGAAAAATGTCACTTGTACTAACCTGTTTGCTTCAGAGCAAAAGATGACTTGCTCCGGGATTTAAATTAAATACTTTTGAAATAAGAAAACACTTGATTTTGGACATGGATATTTCCGGGAAAATATCCCCTTCAATCTTTCCTACTTTTCCATTCCGAATTCGATGAAAAACCAATAAAATTTCATAAAATTTCATCCCTTCCCACACACAGGACGACACAGATTCTGGAAACCTAACCTCCAAGAACGTTTTAATCTTTCCAAGTAGTTTCCTACTTTGCTTACGTCACGTCGGTAAGACAAGTATTTCAAATTGTGACGTCACTGGAAAGACGGCCGTACGCTGAGGGCCAAGACAAAATTGCATCAATTCAAGCGGTAATTTCAAACTCCGAAAAATCTACTGGCTATACTGCAGTATTTTTTCGTAATATTGTACATCAGTAGAAAATTACTAAAATATTACTGAAATATCAACAGATGTATTAAAGGTTGGAATCATGATCTAAGACATACGGTCTTGTAGAGTTTCTCTAAGAAGAGCTGTGCCACTGCATAGTGCATACTCTATTCTAATTGAGGGGCCGGAAATAGAAAGGGGACATAAACTGATTTCACCGGCTAAGAATTGTCCAGCTCGCTCACTCTCTTGTATTAGCGAGCTGGACAATACTTAGTCGGCGGAATTAGTTTATGTCCCCTTTATATTTCTGGCCCCTCAATTGATGCCGCAGAAACGGCTCATAGAGATATTACAGATAAGGTAGGCATGCATATAGGTGGGAGGCGTTTTACGACTGAAAATAGAAAGAGAATGGAATTGGCATTTCTATCTCTCTCTTTCATGCGCCAGTAGACAAGAATAGCAATACCAAATGCATCCTTTCTCCCTTTCAAGGGACCAGATGCTCCCGCCTGCATTCGCGCCTGTTGGCAAAGAAAATATCCACCGCGGGCAAAGAGGCGCTGCTGTATCAAAACAAACATGGCTGCCTGTGGGATTCGGCATGCATATGATTAGCATTAGTCTTAACACGTTTATTCAAGTGAAGTATAATTTAAATGTGATAAAAATGTTGCTACTCTCTCTCTCTAAAAACATTGTGTGAGTATGATGTTGCAACGCCGTCTTCCAGGAACATGATCGAAGGTGAAAGAGCGATCAATTCTGGTTCTATAAGCGTGTGTGGAACAACTTACAAAAGGGAAATTACCCATAGGTTTTATTTAATGATCATTTTAATAATTCTATTTAACAATCACGTAATAACTACAGGCGAAGATTTACCTAAGGGGCAACATGGGCACTGCCCTGGGGCGGCAAATCTCCAAGGGCAGCAAAATTTTGGTCCGAAAAAAAAAAGAAAAATGTTTAAATTCAGACAATAGATATATTATCGTGATGAAATATTAAATAAATTGCTTCGCTTTTATGGCCAGTTCGAGAAAAAAGGCGGCGTTTTTCATTTTTTCCCAGGGGCGGTAAATTCCCAAATCCGGCTCTGAATAACTGTATAAAAACAAACCAGGAAATACATAATAATTAACGCAGAAATGCAGAGAGCAAACTAGTATTTATTGATCAGTATCTTGAGTAATTTTAACCGTTCGGAACGTTTATCAACAACAATGCTTTCTCCAGCAAGGTTTTCCACTGTAACAGTACCATTGCCAAATTTTGGTACTTTATGGAAACTCAAATTAGTGTTGATATTTTTTTTTGGAGTCACAATTGACAACACAGCACCCATTGCCTTTGCGAGTATCGTTTCCCTTTCTATGGTTCCAGGAGGATTCCATTTTCAAGATTTTATATTAACTTAACAAACTTCTTATGTACTTCTTACTGATTAATCAGATACAAAATTAGTTATTATCGCGTTATTTGAGTGCAACACCAACACGCATGTAAACAATGCTACGTGTATCCCATAGGCAGCCATGTTCGTTAGTTCGCTAGATGGCCATCCGGTCTCGCATTGCAACTTTAAATTCCCAATAGCATGCCTACTTCAATCTTTGCCTACTCTATCTGTAATATATCTGTAGGTTTACTGCTGTATCTGTAATTTACCAGGTTATTTATGTCTAAAATTTTCTACATGCTGTAAATTACGTGAATGTGGGAATGTGGCATAGTAAAATCAAAGATATATCTTTGGTAAAAGTATACGTGGAGTATATACTTCGAAGGACACACTTTAAGATATGCTCACTGCTCAGCCTGGTGACAGTCAAAATTAGAAGTGACAGAAATGTTGACCGTAGCCGAGTAGCGGCACTGGCTGTACTTTTAGGCCGACAGTTCATAAAATACGTTAGGAAAGTGTCAACGATGTTAAGTTTTGATTTTTATTGTACGTAAACAAAATTATTTGATTTTTTTGTGCTTGAAAATGAAAAGTTAATGTTTTGAGACTTTATATTCCTCTAAGTTTTTTTGAATCAACGGCCGCGTGATTCACATAAAACACATCAATCTTGAGAATCTTCTTACGGAGCATCTGATGCTTGGAAAGGATAGGTCTGTTTTTAGAACAGTAAATATTTTTATTTTTATTATTCCTCAACTTCTGAAATTGATATTAACAGAGTAGTGACTTGACCTGGAAACCGGAAACTTACAGGGAATTCGGTTGACTGGGAAATAACCGGGAAATGACCAGAATTTATTTAGAAAACCGTGAATTACTTCATTTGCCTAGTCACTCCAAAATTTTACCGTAAGAATACGAGATATGACCGCTTTATTTTTATTAGTTAAAAGATATCTTAACGCTTGATTCAAAGAATGTCACTTTCCTTTTGTCTGATATAAAAAAAGTTTTAATGTATCTATATTCCATGAGAAAAAGGATTTTTATTTTTCTCCATTATAAAAAAAACCTTTTGCAGATTCGTTGCTCCTCAGATTTTTTAGCAGACTCATCAAGTTTGATAATCGAATTGATGATAGCCCTAACATACAGAAAAAATTATGTCCCAAATTTTCTCAAATGAATGTGTTTCTCACGTTTCATTTGCTTTCTCCTCATTGATCTGACTTGGGACAGGGAATTTTGGAAAATAATCATAGTTTTTATTCTAGAGCAGAGAGTTTCAGTAATGGAATGTAAATGAAGTTGTCCCATCAAATATCAATCATTTTATTCGAAAATTCATAATCGAAATACATAAATACTCATGTTCTTGTAATAATATTCTAATTATTACGTTATTACTATTTGAATACTGTTCACAAATAAAGTTTTTAATTCTCCAATATGATATTATTTATAAATTCTATACATCCTATTCTTTATAATTTGAATCGTGAGAAGTATCCGACATATTTTAAGAACATATTCAATTTTCAAAGATGCCTTCATCTTCTATAGGATTATCATAACGCAGCTAAATAAATCATAGACTCAGTTTGAAGAGAAACATAAACTTTGATAATTCAGCTGGATTAAGGTCTAATTTCAATAATCAACATAAATGTCATAAATACATGAATTTTAATTGAAATTTACTATTTCCATAGTTTACGATATTAACATATGCCAATGCTGCAAATTCAATATTTTTGAAGAATTAAAGTACCTATGATTTATTGGATATTTAAAATATTACAAAATATTGTCCCAAGATGAATATATGCAAAAAAACGTGTTTTGATGATTAAAATAAATCAAATTCGCATTTTCCCAATGCTATAGAATAATTATTGGCCTAAGAGTACAGCTGGCGCCGCCACACGGCTGCGCTTAGAATTCACGTCAGATTTATTCCACAGGCCTTCATAGAAGTGCCACCCGCCTGGACATGCTCAATTCGAAAATAATTTATTAATAGTTTATAGCAAATTAGACAGTTAGCTACTTTCTTAACTGTATTATTAACTTTTGTTCTCTCTTGCTCAAAATTCTTAGCTTTTCATGGGATATTGGAATCCTCGGGAAAATTCTTCATCACCATTTGAACTATTGATGAATTTAATAACTAGAATTCTTGAATTAATTGAAGTTCAGGAGGTTATGTGTCACTTGAACGAAACTTCAAAACAAATGGCCGCCATCTTACGAGTTGTTACAGGCTGCGTTCGAGAATTGACTGGCAGCACTTGTACTGCCAGTAGTTTTTTGTGCGTCCGTGATCCGATGACAGTGCCACTGCTGCCAACTGTAGGGAATAAGCGTTTGCCGATTCGCCGCAAGCGATCACGTGCAGCACCGAGCATTAGGCACATCAAGAATAATCGAAGACCTAGCTCCGTCTGAATTAGAAACGATGCCGTGGCAGCCGGACTTCTTGGGATTGTTTGTGGTCGATTTATGCTGTGCAACAAATTAAAAAAAAAAATTCATCTGGGATGAAATTGGCAAAAATTGAATCTGCCTGACCTTAAAAACAAGCCCCTCTGAAGGTTCTACTTTAGTTTAGCTCAAATAAAATAGATATTACCAATTTAATGTTCATAAGAATGATTTCCTAAACAGCCAAATTTTGTCCAGTTATCGAAATTCAAAAATGGTTCTCATTGCTTTTGAATTCAAAGAAACCATTTCCATTTTTGAATTCATCGTCAATTGCAATTTGAATTTTGCCTGAGTAATACGTGACTAACCCGGGCATGTGTAATTCTATGCCTGCACAGTAGGGCGTAGTGGGGTGTCATTCTAAACTTGTCTACCCTGCTGTAAACTTAAGTTTTTCAAATTGGGGTTTCTTCAAATGCATAAACTATAGAACTTATTTTTGAAATGTCAAAATCAGACAAGAATAAACCTTTTCAGAAATTTCATCGCTATAAACATTCAGCGAATAATATCTCTGTTATTCGAGCTTGACTGAATAAAACCCTCCGAGTGTTTTTTTTTTGAGGTTACGTAGATTCGAATTTTGGAAATTTTATCTCAGATTAAATTAGTGGACTACATTCTCATTTTTGTATTTCAAACGAATAAAACCATGGGAACCATCGATCTTGATTTGTTGAGACCGATTTAATTCTTCAATCATTTTTATATAAAATGCATGTATCAGTTATAAAGTAAAGCTCAATGCTTATCCAAAATCAAAAATTCAACTTTCGTTTTTGGCATGCAAACAAATTGGGCTAAGGAATCAGGGATCGGTTCTCTTGGTGCCTCATTATTTATGGTATCTAAAATTGATTTTTTTCCATGTATTTTCCTAAACAATTCAAACTTTTATGGTGCATTAAGAAAAATAATTATTGTGTCTTGATGGATCAAAAGTATCTCATGGTGTCCAGCGATTCCCAGGAAAATAATGCAAAGAGACTTTTGCTCGTCCAGAAATAAGTTTCTTCCAGAAAACTGTTTTGTATATCAAATAATTGAATTTCTCCGCAAACGTAAGTGTTATGTATGAAACGTATTTCTATGTTTAATGTTTCCAGTTTTGATTAATATATATTTTCATAGTAGTTCGAAGGTACGAGAACAAGGAATTTGCTATTCCCACTGTTTATTCCTTCTTTCATCTCGAAAAAGTATTCTCATAACTATAATCAACAAAAATTAAATAAATAATATCTCAACTTTTAGGAATTTCTGAAAAATTTTTAGTAGCTTCTGGCTTTCTTTTCAGTAGCATAATCGAGTTTAACTTATTATGTTATCAATTATAATCAGTTGCAATGTTCGTGACAATATAACAAATACTTATTGGCAATAACCTTATCGAATTCAGGTACGTCTATATGATATACTAATCGTTCAATACTTTCAATTTGGAAAAAAGACGTTCTCTTGATAGGCTGCTGCCATAACAAATAACCTGACATAAGCTTAATTTATGATATCTCTTATCATTAAAATAAATTTATTGTCACGCAAACTGAATAATTTGAGCAATGGAAGGAAAAGAAAAATAAACCTTATGCACTGGCATCACGTAAAGAACAAATTCGCAAATGATTCTGGTAGAGTTTCTATTGACCATAATAATGTTAAAAAGCCTGCTGTAAAACGTCCAGGAGAGGCAAGAGTGAAATAGAAATTTAGTTTTAGTAGCAACTCAAATTATCCAGCATGCACGACAATAAATTCATTTTGAAAATAAGGGATATCAAATAAACCTGATTTCAGGTTATTGTTTATGACAGCAGTCTGTCAAGGAAACGAATTTATTCTCAAACTGAAAGCATTCATAGGTTAGAGCGCTACCGTCGTATGCGATCTGAACTTCAACTCATGAAAAGATTGAAAAGAAAGTCGGATAAAAGAATGAGGGAACATGCAACGTTTTTACAGCCAACGCTTCAATTATTCTGTTCAGTTATTCCTACTGACAAATGTTTCTTATCACAAATGTAACATTTCTTCACATTTTACGCATACAGTTAACACTTCTTTAATCTTCAAATAGACTTCAATCTTGAACGCATGTATTGCATTAGCGATAAGCCGTTGAGAATACAAGTTTGTATTCAAGTTTGATTTAATACAAGTTTAATACAAGTTTGAATTATTTTTCATGAGTGCACGAATACGTACTTGCGACGCTCTTGTCTTTCGAAAGATTTTCCTTCGATAATTCAGCCTCGTCGTTGCTGCGTCTCGAGGAATCTGTGAATGCGGAATCAGCTATTGCAGGCGGATAAGTCCCGGGCCTACGTCCAAAAATGTTTTGCTCATCCTAGGGGGAGAGGGGGTACTTTTTCTGAGGAATTTTGCACAAACTACATAGTAATTTTTGTAGCTACATTTGAAACAATCGGCTAACATCTCACTGTGTGAGAAGTGGTTTATTTTCGATTGAAGTTCACAATTTTTGCATCAATTTAACCACACAAGGGTAATATTACCACTTAAAGATTGACTGATCTAATTAGGAAGACGTAATTTCTATAATGATTATTACTCCTATTTTAAAATTGAACTATTCCATCAATAGATAGAAGTTCATCGTTTTTAGTTAAAAATTCAACAATTTGTTAAAGTTTAAGCTATTTTGTTGAAAAATAATGTTTCAAACCGATAAAATTGATTATTTCAATTTCCAAGCTAGAGCACTTGAAACCCCTTCAGCGATACTATAAGTTTAAAAAAATAGAAATTGTGAATGTCTTTACTACAAGAATGTGATTGAACAGGATGGTTCTATTGTACGTTCCTGATAAAGCTATGTTTGCACTTCAATTCCACATTATTTTGTTTTAGAAGACTTTAATGAGAATCATGCATTCCTAATGAGATAGAAAGAGTAAAATGTGACCAAATTTGCTAAGTCATTCGGTGTCAGATTTAGTAAGAGGAAAATCACATGATTTGTTTTATCTGTAAAGAATATTTAGTAAGTGAAAAATAATCGGAATATATGTAGATGAGACCATTTTTTCTATCTTCAAGGCCATGCTCAACTTACCAGGTTCCTACCTTACCGACATCTTTTTTTTGCAACAACTCACGTCTACACCGAAATAGATATCGAGTTGATTTTTTAAAGGAGAAGCCTTAGAAAACAATAAAATACGTTTGTATACAATATTTAGTTCAAAATTTTCCAAAAAAAAATTTTTTGTGATTTTTTTTTCTAAATTTCGAACCAAATGTTGTATACAAACGTAGTTTATTGTTTTCTAAGGCAATCTCCAAAAAATCAACTCGATATCTACTTCGGTGCGGACGTGAGTTGTTGCAAAAAAATCGATAATTTGGGTCACGTGACCCATGTTTAGCATCGCCTTAATAACTACATTTTAATAATCAAAATGATTAGCAAAATTTTCTAAAGAAGAATTTTAATCCAGGCAATCAAAATCTGGTGGAAGTCTGGACTGAAAATAACAAATTTCGATACTGTAATGCTAACATTGTCACCGCTTTAACTTTGTCACTCAAATGAATAGAACGGCATATAGTTTTATCAACACACAGATCATATGAATTATTAATTAAATATCACCTTAGTTGAAGCTTATCTTACAAAAACAACATTCAACGATGCGTTGAAACTCTGAAAACATCGTTTCCAATATTACATAGTCACTACTATACATCTCAATTTGAAATGTCATACGAATACTGTTAGGGCCAGGTGATCCACCTTTCGATAAAAGCTACAGATAAATTTATCCGAAATATAAGATACTTTCATGTTGATCCACCGTTGGATAGCGCTATTCGACAGATAAAGCGGCCAAAGTGACCAATAACGGATTTATCCATCAGATAAGCTCGAAATACAGAAAAAGTGAGGTTAGCCTGAATGCT
>WSXT02213930.1:0-17478 GCA_011762715.2 Neuroterus valhalla | reverse complement strand
ATATAGTGCTTTAATTCTACCCTTTGGTATAGTTGATATAGTTTATTATTATTAAGGATAGAAAAATCTATACACATAATTGTATTTTCAAACAATTTTTTTTTACTAAGCAACTTGTTATAACACACTAACACTTAGATGGTTTAAAATGGTGGCATGCATTTCATTAGTTCATCCATACTGACCGCAAAGGCCGGGAGGAGATAAAAAAAAAGAAGATTAATTTGTATTTTAAACTTCAAAAGAGAAGATCGGAAAAATTATTCTCAACTAGAAACTATTGTTCTATAATTTTATTTAGAGGAAAATTTTCATCCGTATAATTTATAAAAAGCATGCTTTGAAAACAAAGAAAAGGTTGGGGGGGATAATTCGAGATATTTTTCTTACCTGGCCAAAAAACACCAAGCAAAAAACTTTCTTTCAGAGGTATTAAATTTTTAATTTATAAATTAAAGAGTAGAATTTCATTGTTGCTAACTCAAATTTACAAAAATATATTTTTTGAGTGGATAAAAAGTCAAAACTACTGAGAATACTGCAAATTTTGCATTTCCATAAGATCCTAATCTTCAATTGAGTTGCAATTTTTAACTGCATCTTAAATTGGCATTTTCTAATTATGCCCCCATTTGAAACTTTATTACCTTTTTTTCAAAATGAAAAAAAAATGAAATGACTAAAAATTTCAATATTTGAAATTTGAACATGTTCCGATGACGTATAAACAATTAGGTTGCGAATCTCGCGTTTGGTTTTAAACAAGAGTTTAAATCATTATGCAAGTTTGAAGATTTGTTATAATTTTTTCCTAAAAGTTATTAACAAAACTCCAATTAAGGATGTATTCTAGTTACAGTCAATCTCAAAATTCGATAATCTTTATGATGACTTATATAATTGACCAAAATTTATCTATCAATAATTTCTGCGTATTCTGAAGGAGGCTTATAAGTGTGCTTCAGGAAAAAATAATTCAGGTTTAAAACTATTTATTTATTAGAAGTTATTCACAGTCTTAGTTTTTGCTATATCGTTAGGGAAAAGTTACAATTCTTATGTAATCCTAATGATCAAGGCCTCATTTCATTCTCGGAAAAATCCTCTACAATTCTATTTGGGTAGTGTTGATTGAAATTCCAACCTCCATTGTTTATAACAATTACAATAATTTAATTCTTAAATACATTTTTTAATACAATCTACACAAATAGGATTGTAGAGACTCCTCCAAAGAATTGAATGAGGCCTTGACCATTAGGATTGGATAAGAATTGTAACTTTCCTCTAACTAGAAAGCAAAAACTAAAACTCCAAATAACTCCTGAAAAATAAACAATTTCAACCTGATTCTTTTTCTGAAGCACACTTTGAAGCCTCTATCTGAATAAACAGCATTTTTAATATATATATTTTAGTCAATTTTATGAATCATTAAAAAGATTATCGAATTTTGAGATTGACTGTAACTAGTGTACATCCTTAATCCATAAATAAACATGTTCCGGACCTCCATTCCATTTGCAGAAATATTAAATTTTTTCTCGAGTTTCTATTCAATAAAATGTCTTTTTTTTTTAAATATACATGTTCCTAATCCCTGACGGGATTACAAATCAACATTGTTCATTGAAGGAAGTACGTTTTATGTAACTGCGAAGTTTTAAAAACATTGCATTTATTGTCAAATTTTGCCTTTAATACAGCCCTGCTGACTGGCCTAATAATTGGTGATAATATTATATTGATTTAGTTTATACTGATTTGCTAGTCGTCAATTGTTTGGAGCAGTCAAAAATAATTGTGAATGAGTCGCTTTTGTCTGATTCATGTTTGGACCCTCCAAGTCAGCTTGTATTGATTAGATGATTGGAGAACATTGAGGAGAAAGGCCTCCCGAAATAACCTTATAAAAAAGTGGTTTAAACTCGTCCTCTCTTGTTATTTTTCGCCTCCTCTGCTCTGCAGCACGAGTTGGGGTTTGAACTAATTCGCCAAAATTTCAAGTACAAAAGGGTGCAGCCTCTAATCCTTGAGAAGTTGAGGCCTGGTTGTTCGTAAATTTTTAGAAGCCTCGGGGTGATTGGGAGGAGGGAAGCATAGTGAGAGTAGAGATCTCTGAGGCAGGGGCACCCTATAATAAGCATTACTCGTTCGCCATAATCCTGATCTGGATATTTTAGGTGCTTGCAGCTTTTGTGAATAGCAGAATGTTCCTTTCCTTTGTTTACAGAAACGCTTCTGCCCTTTTCGCAGAGGGTGAGAGAGAGGGGGTTGAAAAATCGGCCAAACGACGAATGCTAAATACTAAATGCTAAATGATCTCTCTCATTCGCCTCGCGGTAACGGCGTCTCTGATAGGCCGCTGGGAAGCCCCTCGGAAGATGGCTGACTCTCATTGTAAACCAAGCTTGGTAGGCAGAGGGCAGATACTTTGAAATATTATACCTAGGGCCGTATCGCCGTTTGCGTCCGGCAACAACAATGCGAGATATCGCGCGCAGAACGCGACTATCCCTCCTCCCTGTTTGCCTTTGTCGGCGATTTTTTCGGATGTATAATTTTAATTAATTCGTTGGCGACATTTGTTCGACGCCAAGCTTCGCCCTGAACAACGCCATCCAAAGGAACCTGCAGGATGAAGGACATGCGCCCAGGATCAAGGGTCAGATTACCTCTTCCGCGGCCATTTTAACGAACCTTCGGGTTTCCAAACCGCCGTTCCGCTCACAAGAAATGAGAATGTCAAGCAACTATAATTAACAACGGAGGCGCCATGACTCGTAATTTATATTGTTTTGTCTCCACACTGCACATGCGCTTTCCTGCGAGTTTCATCTGTCTCAATGAATTGGCTCGAATAACAGAATTTGCCTAAGAGAATATGATTTTCATATAGATAATGGCCTCGAAATTAGATATGCTGGAGAACAAATTACCAAATGGCAGACGCTCTTTGTTGCCGTGGTAATTTGTGGGAGAAATTTGTTTTGCTTTTGTGCAATTACTGTCTTTTTTTCATTTTCTAGGCACGTGTGTACAATTTTTTGGTGCTGGAAAGTCCATCTGAGGATCGCTTCCTGGTTTATTTATTTATACTCGTGTGGAAATTTTGTCATGGCGCTAGCTGGGCTCAAACTAGGAAGAACTTGGCTCAAAATTGGGGATCTAGACAGGACCAAACCATAAATGAAACGCCTTAACCGGTCAGAGCCTAACTTACTGACTGACTTGGCCCCAACTTGGTTTTATCTATTTTTCTAGTCTCAGCCACATTAGAAATAAATTTTTTTAATTAAAAAAATTATAAAAATCCTTATATAGGTGAAACTGTTTATTCAAAAGGAACATTTCAATCAGTTAAGCATTTTTAGATTAATCACATTTCTGCACTGGATCGTTCGTTGCCACCCCCATCCTTCGGTCACTAACCCAATCTTTGGAATTGGTAAAAACCGTTCCAAGATGAGCAAATACTTCGTCTTCAGTGGCTTTGTATTTTCCACAAAGAACGCCTGTAGAATATAGAAATTCGGAATTTTAAATTGAGTTACACGTCAAATTATAATTATATATTAAAATTCAGCTCTGTAATAATAATTTTCTTACCGCAAGAATACAAGAGCACATGTGTAATTCCTTGAACAGTAACTTATTTCGTACTCTTTTCACAGCCGTAAATCTCATGGGCCATTTCTTTCGAGATATATTTTTTAATCATATTATTGATGGATTTTCGAATATGATTCACCTTGTCAAAAAGTAGGACCAGATATTTTTTTTGAATAAATCGCGAATCAAACGTATTTTTTCGACTGTATGAGTTATTTGATCGAAAATATTGATAAAATAATTTGTTTAAATAATTTAAAAATAATCCTAATAAAGACAAAGTTTTTGAAGTATATATGCTGTATCTAGAAAAAGCAGGAAAGACATTTCATCTCATTAAATTTTCGACAGGCTTTAATATTAAAAAGTGCCAATTATTTTTAAACACATTTATACGTTTTGAAAAATTCGAAATAATAAAAAATTCTCTTGTTCAATGATAAGATGAGCAAACAAGAAAAGATTGCTTTCAAAAATTTTAAGTTTCTTGAACATCCTTGGAATGCAAAGTAGTTCTTGAAAATATGTTTATATTTCGGAGAATAACAAAAATAAAATATTTGAACATAAAAAATTGTTGAAACAATTCCAATCTCTTCAAACACTAATATGTGTTCTTGAAAAACAAATTAGTACTCAAAAAAATTGGAATATGTTAAAAGTTTACTGATCTAAAATGTTTCTCTGGTTTTTTTGTGTGAACCATATGCTTTAATAAATACGTATTATTTATATAAACGTAAAATTATTTAGACAAATTATTTCATCGCCATCATTCATCAAAAAAGTCATGCTGTCCAGAAAATATGTTCATTTCGTGACTTTCTCAAGAACAAAAAATGTTTAAAAAGATGGGAATCGTTTAAAAATTCAGTAATAGATAGAACATGACTATGAGGAGGAATAAATTCGGCAAGTGAAAAATAAGGGATACCCTAATATTCACGCATTTTGGCAGGAGCTAATTTCAAACTTTAATAATATTTACTTTCAAACTTTAAGTACAAATTCTTAATTACATCTACTTCTGAAAATTTGTCAACCAATTATTCTTATTAAAAATAAATTGAAAAGCAAAGATAAGATTTAATTTTTTAATAAATATATGTCGAAGGAAATTGAGGTTATACTTGCTTGCAAAGTCTGGGACGTAAACTTCTTGAACTCACTAGCCCACTAGTGATGGATGAACTTGATTTCTCTTACGGAAAATTTATTCCGCACTCCAAATCATCTAAAAAAACATTCACTGTTCAAATATGCACCTAAATAAATTTCTTGCGGAGCGAAACAGAATTTCGCTAGCATTTCTTTTCCACGAAATTCACTTGTTTTGTTTTAGCGAAGTTGCCGCATTGCCTAACAACAAATCGATATCAAAAATCGATATTAGATTTCGGCGCGCAGATTCAAATTTGCATTAAACTAAATAGAAGCAACGGTGCCAGACAAAGTTGACGTATACAAAATTAAATGATTCAATAACACGAATGAAAAAAATGTGATCATGACAGTTCTGGTAAATTTAATTTTAAATGCAATTATTAACAATTATTCAATTGGCAAAATACTATATTATTCAAATGTATGCTATTTAATAAAAGAATGGATAAAATAAATTAGCAAATTTATATTTATATTGTCTTTAATGGAGGAATAAGGTTACGAAGATTATTTATTTTACAGTAGAATTTTTTATTCAACTTTGTGAACGTTGTTTCATTAATAATATCAAGCAATTATAAGTTTTATTTCTCTTTAAAGTTTTACTTTAAGAAAATATAAAATGATGGAAATCTCCAACTACTTATTTGAACTTTTTAGTGTTATTAGTAATTCACTTATTCCTCTGTTGGTACCCAATTAGGAAAAAATATATTTTTCTGAAAATTTTGAAAATATTGTGTGAAATTATAATTTACAACTTAACTCCCGTATGCTTGTTATTTTTCCAATATTAAACTTTTTGTTTCTTACTTGATACGAAAATTGTCAGAAACAGAAATGAATTCAAACTCCAAGAATAACTAACTTCATGATTTGAAAGGGACAATAAAAATAATATGAAAAAAAAACAAATTAAATTAAATTTTTTTCAATAAATAAATTGAAACAGAATTGAAAAAGTCATTACAAAGAAAAAAGGAAGGGTACTTAAGTTTAAGTGTACTCAAGTTTATCTTACTTTGATTTCTTCTTTCTTCCCTCAAATTCTGTACATAGGGACCTGCATGTGTGCTTTCAAAATTTGGTTGTTTATCATCCTGGCGTTTAATTTTATCATTCCTAAAGATGTTGTCATCAAGGACAAAATTTTAGACTTTGAAGATGAATTTGAATTCTGATATAATTTAAATTTAGTTCCTCACTCGGATTCGGAGTGTGGGAGTTTAGATTTTGGTGCTCACTTTGGGTAAAACTTTTACCCAATTTTAATTAATTATGGCAAAAAGCTGGAGAGGCAGGTTTTTACGACGTTTATGCTTGAGGGATCTGGAACTCGTGCTTTGTTTTAGGTAATTAAAACACCATTCGCGCTGGCGAACACAAAAGCTAGTTTAAACAACGTGACAACATTTTAAAGTAATTAATTCGATTGCATATTTTGAATACTTTTAATAATAATAATACTTTTAAATACTTTTATTTTAAATACTATACTTCAAACCTAAAACATCAAAATTTGAGATTACTACTCAAACTTTGACTTTGAATCAGGTTTTTTTGATCAGGCAGAAATCCAAAAAGAGTAAATTTATTTTAATTGGAAGTGAGATTCCGACCTCTTTTACTATAATTTTTAAATACATATTATAGATTGATGTAGAGTTAACAAAAATAAAAAGTATTTTATAATCTAATTTGTTAGTCGGCTTAAGTAAAAGTGTAAATTGCAAATTTTGAAATGTGGTCTACCTTCCACGAGCTGTGCTACATCGATTTATCAAACCGGAGAAAAATTGGAAGAGGAAGCTATTGACAGCCGGCGCGATAAAAAAAATAAATGAAATTCGATGCCCGTCCTCGCAGTTTGTAGTTAATAAGCAAAAATTTGTCAAACTGACAGCGAACTCTATAGAGGTGAACTTTATTACTTGAATGGCCGCCAGATGGATGCTTCGGAAATCTTAAATACGTATATAAAGTGTCCTAAAAAATTTCCCTACTTATTTATATATAAAAGGACTTCTCTTCATCTAAATGTTCCAATAAAATGTCCTCATTTTAAATTTATGGTTTTAACCATCTTAACCATTACTTTCACTCACAAATGTACTTATCATGAAAAATACAAAGTATTATACATATTACTTTGTATTATTAAAAAAGTATACTTTTTTTATTAATCAGTCAAACAATTTTTAATTTTTAATTTTTCTGGATCTGCTCGACTAAGACTAGTTATGAGCCAAAATTAAAATGATTATTTATGGCAACGGGTACGATTATTACCTTTAGACAAGTGCCTAAAATGTATCTGGATTAATTTGCTGAAATTAGTGTTATCTTTTGCTAAGTATGAAGGTCAAAATTCATCAGCCATCAAAGCGGTTAGTAAAAGAATAGGCCTTGATAACAAATCGATAAATATGAAAAAATTCGTTGCTCGGATAAGATTATGTATTAAGTTTCATGAAAAATTGAGATACTACGATGGTGCGTTATTCTTCGACGGCCATTGCTACGCGGCGTCGTGACGACCGTCGGAACGATTTTTTCCACGAGTGGGCGTGTCGACGAAAAAACGCACGAAAAATAGGAAGTTTCCCTTAGGATTCATAATAAATTGACGGAATATCATGAAATGAAGTCACATAGCTAAATTCATTCTATTTTCCGAATTTTGCGAAAAAAATACAAAAAAATAATAATTTGAAAAAAAAAAATTTTTTATTTCATTATTAACTAGTGAAGAATTCCTATAATTCTAAAAAAATATTGTTTCTCAATTTTTATTGCTCTTTATGTATCCAAAAGTATTCTTTGGAAAATGCCGACGGATTGTGAGCAGGTGGGAAGAGTTATAAAGAAATCAACGTAATTTGAATGGAGAAGAATAACTATTGTACTTTCATGAATTCTGTTGCCAAATTTTATGATTTTCGGATCATGTGATTTTCATGAATAAATTTAACAAAACCTTTCCGCTTTCAAAGTTTTATTTGAATTCGGTATTAGTAACAAAATGATGAAATGTGTAGAAATACAAAACTCACCCAGACATTATTTCCCATGTCCGGAATATCCACCTTTAGCTCGATTTTTTGGGAATAGTTTCACTCACATGTGATATTTTATTCCCAAAAGATGAATTAAAGAAAACTTGTTGCATTTTGATCTATTTGTTTTGTAATCCCTGTTTGAAATCAATTAAATTTTTATCTTAGGATATTTTCGGTTTCGTTTAATGAAATACAACAAATTGTTCTTTCTTCGTAGGTTCTAATCTTTTTTTTTTAATAGGCGTAATCCAGAAATTCATCTTAAGTTTTTGAGGAAGTACTGATTAAAATACGTTGGGAAGAAAACACAATTATTTATATAAACATATCTTTAAAATTCAAACATTCCTTCCAATTGACATTTATTTTTTCAAATCAAAAGAAGATGGAATTGAAAAATCTAACTTTTTCATGTTAATTGTTCAACCGATATCTACAAAAGTAAAAATAATTATTACCAAGTGAATTTCCGTTTAAAATATCAGGTATCAGGTATGTCCCAAATTATGGAACACGAAATCGACTGAAACATTTAGGTTAACTTTTTTTTTCAGTTATTAATTTATTTATTCATAGTAACGAAAAATGTTTTATATTATTACTAAGTAATAACACAGTTAGAATTAAAAATTATATGAATTAACAAGGAATAAATAAACACTCACAAAATAGGTATGCCAAGAACAGTTTGAAATCTTCGGATTAATAATTGAGACATAAAAGCAAGATTCACTCAAAATTAAATTTAAAATTCAACTTTTCCGTTTCTTCCTTGATCCTTTGTTGTATTGCTTTCATTTTATCTTGGAGTTGTTTTTCTGTTCATCAGCTAATAGTTTTTTCTTTTCTAGTAATTGTTTTATTTTTGTCAAGAGAATCTGAAGAAAAAATTTTTAATTTATTTTCCTAAATACCAATTAGGTATGAAAAATTGTTTTCTAATTTGTTTACAAACCTTTAAATTATCAGTGACTACCAAAAAAAACATTTAAAAATTTGGAAAACGGTTGACCCTAAAAAATCATGAATGACCAATGATTAATAATTGATATTTATCTATAAAAATGCTAAATGAATATCGTAAACATTATGATTATAATAAAGCGTTACTAATTTTTTTACCAGGTTTTCCACTGTTATCAAGCCAGTATTGGTAAAAGACTCTCATTTGTAAATCCTCAGGCCATCTCTCACTGAACCAAGAACTATTAAATTCCTCCAAAATATCCTTTGATGAATTGTTTTCGAAGGTTGATTCATGGTTTTGTTTATCTTCACTTAATTTTTCTTGCGTTTTCTTCAGTAACTGTTGTTTTAGATTTTTTTTCTTTTATTAAAAATACCATAGTCAAACTAGTGGAAAATCTTCTTTTTTGACTCGAGTAACATTTTTAGATTATTGATTATTATTTATTGATTTAATTCATGAAACACAATATTAATTATGCAGCTTATAGATACTTAGGCCCTGATAAAAGTGATCCATTGGAAATGATTTAAATGGATTGAACGTCAATAATTTCCAATCTTTTATGATAAAGTGATTGACGTTCAATCGAGACGTGGATTAAAGCTGAATCTGTTTTAATAATATTTAATTTTAATAATTTCAAATACCGTAAATTAGGATTGAATCCTATCTTTTCGAATAATTTCTTATAGCTTTTCGATGAAAACTAACCTAATCATGGTTTATCTAATATTTTTTATTAGGATCCAATAGTTTTCAATGTACGCACCTTTCAATCGCATTTATTTGAATAATTGTCAATATAATTCAATGAATTCTTGATGTTTGAATCTATAATCACATTCAATTGAATATTTTTTAATACCTCCGAATAATTATTGATAAAATACATTATTCAATATTACTCAATTTTATTATATTTCAATATATTTTAATATTTTAGTTCACGTAAACTATTTAATCCTATTTAATCTAATGAGTGTGAATATTTTTCAATACGTTTTTGTACTAGCATGTTTTTTCACAATTTTTTTCATGCTTTTTTATATTTTTGAATATTTTGTCATACAACATACTGCTCAATAAAATATAATTCAATAATTTTAAGTATTTTTGAATATCGTACTACGTCTTGGTTATTGAATCCGATTCAATATAATAACTTTCAATTTTTTTAATAAGTTTTCAGTATAAGGAATTCTCATTTCAATTTACCCAATACTGATTATTAGTTTTCAATACTTTGTAGTATTTGACTTTAGATTGTTATGGAATTTCCGAAAAAGAAATATAATTTTTTTTCTAACTATTAAATCATTTGTCGTTTGATCAAACTTATCGATTAAAATTTTATCAAATCCATTTGTTATTCCATTCGCTATTAATAGTTGTCATAAGTTATTACAATATTTTATCGATTTTGTTGATGATTTCAATATTAAGGGATTTGCAATGTGCTAAAAATTAAATTTTATCTTTATCACACAAATATTAATATTTACAATATTGTATAAAATATTTCCTTTTCTTTCAAAACATACGTTCTACTATAGTCAAATATATCCATTCATAAGATATTTTTCTTAAAAATACTAGTGATCATCGGGAATTACGGTTCCATAAATCATATTCGATCCATAAATATTATTTTTAATGTATCGAGATAAATTATTTTTGATAACTATTCAATGCTGTTTGACAATAAGTAATTATTATCATTCAATACAAACTGTTGAACGGAAAGAATGCTTTATTAAAATAGATTTTATAACGTGCATTGAACGTGATTAAAAATAATTCATGACTCAGGTCACCTAATAAGCAATTTAAAAAAACGTAAAAATTTTACTATTAGCATTCATTTCGATTCAATTTGATTGATTGATATCGGAATATTGTAAGGCACAATATTGAAATTAACGACGTACAAACTCAAGTCATAATAATAAGCGTAATTGAAAATAATTCATTACTATACTAAAAATATCAAAATCATTTGGAAAAAACCGATTCGAGAATAACTCATGCTTTTAAATATTCTTAAAACAAAAGAAAAAAAATTGAATCATTTTGAATCGTGGATCTGCATATGTAAATAATTATTCATAATAAAACGTTATGAAAAGATGGTATACATTGAATTCTATTGAATATGATACAATAAGGTTATTTTCTATTAAACACTATTCAATGTTATTCCATATTAATTTTTTTGAATCCATAAGAATCCATTAGATCAATTATGATCTAATTCATTTCAATCAATTTTAATCATATTGCTTCGTGGTATACGTTTAATTCATTCCAATACAACCCAATTGACTTTTGAAGGATTCAGATTCAGGATTCAAAATTATTACTCTATTCTCAACTATTTTCAATCCAACTTTTTTAGCAGGGAGGTAAGTTTTTTATTCATATAAAAGTTCCAAATCTATGTTAAATATATATTACTCTCACATGTTGCTGTTTCATAATAACGGACCACATGAAAAAATAAATGTTCGAGGGCGCATGGAACACTGAATATAATGTTCCATAAATACGGACTATTCGAAAATTTGTGTACCTATTATAAAACACCTTAATAAAAAATAAATACTTTATTAAACTACTTCTCATGCAACCTGACACGGGCTTCTAATCTATTTTCTTTCTCTGCATTTTAAGGTAATTATAGAAAGAAATTGATCTAATCAATAAATTAGTTGTCAAAAATCATAAATAAAATATTATGAATAGTAAATAAGTTAAAAATTATTTGTAGTTTAGAATATTATGATATGTTTCATGAACTAAGATAATGTTCCATAATATGGACTTTTACCTTACATATATATGTGCTGTTTAGATGTGTGAAATCAAACACTTTTCCGAAATAAAAAATGTAATGGATTTCCTGGATAGGATTTCACTGGTCGCTCTGGGTATCAGGTTGAAAATACGTGGGCATTTTTTAAAATTTTTACCTACTGTTTTGTAAGCAAAAAAACGCGTAGAGGGATTCGCGACGCCATTAAGGACATTCTAAAAATTTGGTGATTTCAACCGACGGTGGGCGTATGGACGGTATCGTGTGTACGCTTCTCTCTCGACTGTTTTCTCCCGAGATAAAGATCCACTTAACATTGGAAACGAAAGAATATATTTTTGAAATTTTTCATTTATGAGTTTTCGGAAGTATTTCCTAGATCAAAATAAAATATTTATATTTCAGCAATTATTTTGTTTACTAATTTTCATTCATCTTTGGTGAAAAACAATTCAAGGTTTTCAAAGAAAGAGCGAATCAAATTACTAAATATTAAAACGGTGGGATCAAAACGAAATTTGATACTGCTGTATTCCGACAAATAAACTTCAATAAAAATCCTTGTATTTTGCCATCACTGTTTCTCATTTCAGGAGGAAAACCATCACAAGAAAAAGAGCTTTCCGAAATAAACGCGGAATTCTGAATAAATGAATTCCACTGAACAATAAACTGCAAATAGCAATTTTCTGTGTAATATAATTTTTCTGTATTATATTGCCATTCTAGATTCCCTTCTGGAGACTGGAAATATTTTTAAATCTTTTAGTGAAAATTTATTCACACGCTAATAAGTTTTATTGACATCCTCCATAATTTATTTTTCTGAAGCCTATTGAGAAATAATTTTTTTTAGAGAATACAATAAATTGTGATGAACAGAGACGATGTGATAATTGCAATTTATAAAAGAAATTTCAATAAGGCTTGCAAATTATTGTTAAACTGTTTGAAATACTTGAAAGCTCGGAGTTATTATTAGAACTATTTTTGTAATTCTTTTAGAATTATATTTTATTGTAAAAATATATTTTCACCATGAATAGTTTCTAATTTTTATTCTTTCAAGCCCTTGTTTGCTTTTGGAAACAATGATAAAAAATTGTATTTAGAGACAAGAATAATATTCAAAAATCCTAGTTTCTCTTCGTTATTTGAATAAACAATTAAAGAAAAGTTTGCTACAATTCCCCTGTTTTTAAATTCGACATTTGGAGCTCTTAGCGATTTTTTAATTGAGGCTGTGGTGAAAAAGCAACAAGCTTCAAAACGCATTGAATGAACTCAGATTTAATCCCATCGATGCAACATGTATATTTATTTTCATTGTTTACGAGACGAATAATGATGGAAAGCGCAAACGAAAATGAATTATGTAAACGTGACATTTATTTACAACAGCTGTTTCAAAAAGTGAATTCATAATATTTATGCTGGACACTATTAAGCTTTATTCAGTTTCGGTCAAAAGTGAAAGTGAAATGGTGCTTTCGATGGAAAAAAGAGTCACGGGTGGGGGTGGTGGAAAGAGGACGCTCGATGTCGCATTGTTTTTTACGGGTGGACGTTGATACACTGGTCGAATAAAAATAGGGATCAAAAAACAAGCAACGGACGATTTATAAAGTGGAGAGAGAGAGAGGCGACCGCGTCACAATTTTTTTTCTCCTTCCCATGCCACTTTCAAAATGTAGGTGAAATTTATCCATCTCGAACAATTTTTCCAGGGACACGCTTTTATTATTGACTGACGTTTTTTTCGGGATGAGTATCTTTTCCATATTTTATTTCCCAGTAATCGTGACCGTAATTTTATTATTTCCAAGCTCACATGATTCGATAAGGTCAGGCGTTGATGCAAGGGTGAATGTGTGCAGTTTTATTATCGATGTGAAATCACCTGACATGTCCCGAAAAAATTGATGATACGTTACTCTGCTTTCGAGTCATAACTAACATACCGCTGAGCGAGTGGACAAACAAAAAAGAGTCACGGAAAAAATTCGATTTGGAAATATGATCTCCAGCATCGATCTGTTATTTATTTGAACGCCAAAAATCACTTGTTGCGTAACGAATACGAAATTATTGCTCGGTCTCTTTCGATTTTTGTAAGTTTATTTATACTCTCATGAGTTTTTCACAGGAAGACAATAACATTTTCAACACTTGGATCCAATCGGAACAGGGATTATCTATTCACTTTGATTTGTTTATAACAAAAGAGTAAAAAAATTATGCCTAACTATTTGCGTCGCACTTGGCACTAATCATTATGGACTAAAGGGAAAGGTCGCGCTATCGGGACTGGCGGGTCAAGTCAACTGGGGTCCTCTTATGCCAAAGGTCGTATCGTGGGACCCAAGACTGTCTCGATGGGCCCAACCAATGAGGAGCTTCGAGCAGAACGAGTTCGCTTACACAGATACGCGGGGTTTGCATACATGCATCGCCTTCTGCATGAGCTCTTCTTAGATTATTTCCATAAAGGTGAACCCAGAAAGGAAAGGGAGCAATCTCATATTTGTTTATGACGAAAATTTCACTTTATTGCGAACTCTCATTTTCCTGTGGAATATGTTGCTCTTTATAAATATTTACTTAAAGCAGTACAAACATTGTTCTTCGCTTCAGGTGATTCTATTTTTTCGCGAGTTTTTTAGAATGAAGGAATTCATTTATCTCGTACCGACATTTGTTTTTATGCCCCGTATTTTGTGGGAAAGAAAGGAAACAGACTTTTAAAAGGATTTAATGGAATAACGATCTTTTTGCTGAAGATTATTCCTTCTAAAAGATAAGAGATGATCAAAAATCGCGCGCAGCTCGCTTGGCTCGCGAGTTTGAGCGCGCCTAGGGCGCGCGTCTTTCGGATCTCGCGCTTCGCGCTCGATAATAAATGTACCTCACGCTACGCGCTCGGTCCTTGTACTTACCTACAATTGTGTATAGAGCTTTTACAACTAAAAAGTAGAATGTCGGTTGCTGTATTTCGTGATTGTGGATTTTCTATTGTTAAAGCTTCTCCTGCTTTAACGAATACATTCTCATCGTGTGTCTCGTGCTGCGCACTCGATCAAAATTTGTCCGGAATGCGAACTTTTCTGTATTACCTTGAACCTAATGCATCAAATGTATATAATATTAATTTATACACCTCTTACCTTGTTTTTTTTTCTCAAATTTAGTTAGTCTATTTTTAATATTACTATTATGTACAATTAAAACCACAATTACGCATCCCATAAAAAAAGAACAGTTTTTCTTTTAAACCAAACCAGACTTTTATTTGAAACGTCATTTTTTTGGATTAATACCAAAACTATACATCTCATGAAAAAAAGCTAAACGAAATTTGTAAATGGTCTTTCCAAGAACAATTTCGCTCTTAAACTGGAATTTTAAAAATTATTTTTTGTGCGATCCAGATTGGAATTTTCGATTTTTCGAGAAAATTCAGAGAGTTGCATTAACGATCTTGTACGTCTCCCGAGAAGAAACTTTTTTTCCTTCTGACTTATTTTCAATCTTGCGTTATTTGGATAAAAATTCTCATTTTCGTTTATGTTTTTGAATTTTGAAAATATCATAAATCTGACAATTTTGTTTTTAGCAAAAAAGGTCATGAGGATAAATTGTTTCACTTTTTACCTAATACAAGAAAACGTACTCTCAATTTTTGAGTCTTGGGAAAAAAAGTCCAGAAAAGTTTTCAAAATGCTGCCCCTCTTTTATTTTTGATCCAAAGTAGCTGCTTGACGAACTCGACTTGTCTTTTTGGTCCCTGGGAAACCAGTGCAAAAGTACGATCGAATATGATTATTCATTCGAAAATTATCGAGTTTACAGATTATTTGTCATTATTTTTTGTGTGATCAAAATTGGAAGCTTCGATTTTTCGAGAAAATTCAAAAAGTTGTATTCACGATTTTGTAGGGCTCCCAAAAAAATTGTTTTCTCTTTGACTTTCTTTTCTATCTTGCGTTATTTGGCTAAAAATTCTCATTTTCTTTTGTATTTCTGAATTGTAAAAATACCAAACATTAGACACTTTTGTTCTTATCAAAAAAAATCAAAAGGATGAATTTCTTCACTTTTTACGTGCTACAAGGAATTGTACTTAAAATTTTTGAATCTTGGAAACAAAGTCCAAAAAAATTTTCGAAATGCTCTCTCCTCTTTGATTTTTCATTCAAAACATCTGGTTTGCAAAATCGACTCATGTTTTCGGTTCCTCAAAACTGGGTGCAAAAGCATCAAAAATTATGATTCTTTCGAAACTTATCGAGTTGACAGATTATTTTTCATTTTTTTTTATTGCGATCAAAATTGGAATATTCGATTTTTTGAGAAAATTCAAAAAGCTGTATTTACGATCTTGTACGACTTCCAAGAAGAAACCTGTTTTTCCTTTTGCCTTTTTTTTTCAATCTTGCGTTATTTGGGATGAAATTCTCGTTTTCGTTTACATTTTTGAATTTTAAAAATGCCACAAATCTAACAATTTTGTCACGAACAAAAAAAGTCATCCGGATAAATTGTTCCACTTCTTATATACTACAAGAAGCCATACTTACCACTTTTGAGTCTTGGAAAAAAAGTCAAAAAAATTTCCAAAATGCTACCCCCTTCAATTTTTGGTCCAAAATAGCTGGTTAAGGAACTTGACCTGTCTTTTTGTACCCTCAAAATGAGTGCCAAAGCACGATCGAATATGATCATTCTTTCGAAATTTATCGAGTTCACAGATTATTTTAAATTATTTTTTGTGCGAACAAAATTGGAATTTTCGATTTTTTTAGAAAATTCAAAAAGTTGTATTCACAATCTTGCAGTGCTCCAAAGAAGAAACATTTTTTCTCTTTGACTTTTCTTTAAATCTTGCGTTATTTGGCTAAAAATTCTAATTTTCTTTCATATTGTTGAATTTTGAAAATTCCATAACTCTGACAATTTTGTTTTTATCGAAAAAAATGATTCGGATAAATTGTTTCACTTTTTACTTGCTACAAGAAACTGTCCTTACAGTTTTTGAGTCTTGGAAAAAAAGCCCAAACAAATTTTCAAGATCCTCCCCCTCTTTTATTTTTGATCCAAAATAGCGGGTTAACAAACTAGACTTGTCTTTTTGGTCCCTCAGAATGGGTGCCAGAGCACAATCGAATACGATCATTCTTTCGAAAGTTATGGAGTTCAAAGATTATTTTTCATTATTTTTTGTGCGATCAAAATTGAGATTTTCGATTTTTTGAGAAAATTCAAAAACTTGTATACACGATCTTGTAGGGCTCCCAAAAAAAAACACCATTTTTTCCTTTGACTTTCTTTTCAATCTTGTGTTATTTGGCTAAAAATTCTCATTTTCTTTTATATTTTTGAATTTTTGAAATACAGTAACTCTGACAATTTCTTTAATCGAAAAAATGATAAGGATAAATTCTTTCACTTTTTACGTTCTACAAGAAATTGTACTTACAGTTTTTGAGTCTTGGAAAGAAAGTCCAAACAAATTTTCAAAATCCTAACCCTCTTTTATTTTTGATCCAAAATAACTGGTTAACGAACTCGACATGTCTTTTTGGTCCCTCAAAATGGGTGCCAAAGCGCGATCAAATATTATCATTCTTTCAAAAGTTATGGAGTTCAAAGATTAATTTTCATTATTTTTCGTGCGATCAAAATTGGAATTGTCGATTTTTTGAGAAAATTCAAAAAGTTGTATGTACGATCTTGCAGTGCTCCCAAGAAGAAACATTTTTTCTCTGTGACTTTTCTTTCAATCTTGCGTTATTTGGCTAAAAATTCTAATTTTCTTTCATATTGCTGAGTTTTGAAAATTCCATAACCCTGACAATTTTGTT